>JAHNEJ010003030.1:0-268865 GCA_022559845.1 Amorphophallus konjac
GGAATCGCCTCTCGTTCGAGCCGGCGGTGGAACCGCCGTATCGCCATTTTCTTCCCTCTCCCTCTCTTCTGTGGAGGCGGCTGGGGTGCCTCGTCGCCGGCCATGGTGGTCGTGGGGGGTGGAATCGCCGGAGCTCTCCTTGGTTTGGGGTTTTTGATTGTTTGGAATGTGATGAACGGGCCGTAACCGTTCGGTTGTTTTTTTTTGAAATCTCAGGAGATGTGACGGTCTATCGACCGGCCGTCACATAATTCTGACGCCTCTTTCATAGGCCGTCGCTTGTGTTGAACTGCTTTATCGAAGAATGTGAACCGCCTTGTTTATGACGGACTAGGTATGGTCCATTATTTTGACGTGACGCCCCGTCATTAGACCGTTATATGCTTGTAAGTTTCTTGATGAAATGAAAGGTCCAAATGATGCTTAAACAACCCTATTTTTCTATCATGATGATCCTTATTGATGCCTCGTGCACGTACAATGGTTATGCCTTAATTATTATCATGACATTATTGTTGGCTAACCTATCTTTTATGAAAGGGTTAATGAGCAAAAGTCACGCTTGGCCGTTCGTCAGGCAAGTAAGTCAGGTATTGTATATCGCTCCCTCATTCCCCTTAATGCATTACTATATGTTACTTATGATATATTACCTCGAGAACCGGCTGGTCATTCATGTGTCCTGGGATCTGATGTTCCCCTAAAACAAAAATGATGATGATCTAAGTTCACATGATTAATCGTTGGATAGGCCGTTATGTTGAAAAAATTTGGGGACGATGGTTCTGTCTTGCACGCCGTGGTTGCAGACGGTGTCCTGACCCTGATTACTTCGATCTAGCAATATTATTCTCGAGTATTTGATATTTTATCTTTATTTGCACTGTTTTAAAGATTTCTTTTTTTTCTTTTTGCCCAGCATGCATCATGCGCATTCTTTAAGCGTTTCATGAGTTTCGTCTGCTCAAGATGTCTCAGTGATGGTGAACAGCTGTGTTCTTAATCCCGAATAAGGAGAATCATTCCACTCTGAATTAGAAGGCTTTCTTCGATTTGCTCGCTCGATCTGGTTCGCTGAAGATTCATGTCTGGAGTTTAGTCTCTTTCCTTTCCGTTGCCTCCGGCGGCTAGCCGTGTTTCCTTTCCTTAGATAATTAATTCCTCCAGACTTGCGTCCTTTGGTTGGCTATTTCCTTGTGATCAATTCGAAGTCTTCCAGAAAATTCCTATCGCTTGTTGGTAAAGAACGGGTGTCGTTTACCTTAACGCCCTCTTTTTGATCCACTCCGCTTCATCTCCGCTTCATCTCCATGTTCCATTTTACTTCCGCTTCACCTCCGCTCGTTCCCCTGCAAAGAGGACGTTAAGGAGGGGCATCTGTTGACACCCGTTTTATACCCAATAAGTCGGGTCGTCTCCTTATTCATTCCTTATGATGCTCCGAGTTGTTCATTCTTTGACGAGTCTCTTGATCAGTTGAAACCTGTTTTTTGGGTCTTGAGTTCCTGGATTAAGATGTGGCTCCCGGTGGCATTTCGTTGGTAAAGCTTGGTAATCCTCTTCATTATATTTTTTGAACCTCAATGTTAAATAACGGTCCCAGTCCGGCGCGTTACTTCCTTCTGACGGATATATCCTGGACCGTTACTCTTTGAAGAGTCCTAAAGTCTAAGGCCTCGTTGTCAGTGCTTATCCTTTTAATTCTACGTTGATAATAACGGTCTTTCGTGCAGCCGTTGCTTCACTATGACGCCCTATGCCTTGGCCGTCGCTTCCTTGAAGAGTCCGACTTGTTGGGTCTTCTTCCCGTTGGTCTTATCCTTTGGGATAAGGTTGAAAGTGACGGATGATCCTTGGTGCGTTACTTCCAAGTGGCGGTCTGTCGTGCAGCCGTTACTTACTTCTGAGAGTCCTGGCAGTTCAGGCCTTTTCTCTGCTACTCCGTGGTAGAGATAAGTTTTTGGATTGACGTTATCTCTTTCAAATCCGATCCTCAGGACCTCCCGTTTGTTTCTATGGACTCTTGGTGATATTATCTTCGAGGATTTACTAAGATTTATCCTTCTTTCCTGCTGAATTATCCTCTACTCAACCTAAGGGTTTGAGGGTCTATAAATAGAACCTTTGACCACATGGCAAGGGAGGAGGAGATTTGAATTCACGACGAAGTGCTGCCGAACTCAGGAGTCATCTTCATCCAGGAGGAACTGCTTCCCACGTCCATCCATCTTCCAATCAAGGGAGTACTTTTAGTTTTGGTCTTTCAAGTTCATCCTTGCAGGCTTGAGTTCTTCCTTGGTTTTCCTTAAACAAAGCATTGTCCCTCCTCCTCCTCCACGTTTTTCACTGTTCTTTAAGCATACAACCACCTTCCCAACTCTTAAAAACGCCCAGAGGGGTTAAAAAAAAACCAAAACTCCCCGGTAATTCCCTCTCCTTTTGATGTTCTTAAGATTTTTAAGAATTGATGCTATACTTGTGAAGAGGGCTAATTGAGGTTGTCTTGTCTTGTTTTTCTACGTTTTGGCAGGTTTACAGGTTCATTAGCACGAGGCCCAAGTCTTCTAGCCGGCTGGAAGAGTTGGAGTTAAAAGAATTCAAGCTTTACTACTACAGGTTGTCTGACGGTCTACTGCAGGCGCGTCACTTTCTTCTGGCGGTCTATCGTGCGGCCGTCTCTTCCAAGCGACGCACAGGGTTCTGGCCGTTACTTTCAAGTTGATCTGCAGGCTTTCTTTGGTCTTCTCTCCCGTGGGCGGGTGTTTCATCCACTTATTTCCAAGGTATATTCGAGTCTTTGACTTGTGTTTACTTTGGTGGCGATCACATCTTTCCTTAGTATTGGGCATTAGCTGTCTTCTTCATCAACAATCTTTATTTTTCCTTGCTTGTCCCACCTCCACGGTGTGTTTTTATTTACTCTTTGCTCCACGCCCCGGCGTGTGTTTTCCTTTTCCTTAGCATAATTTGATTGAAGTAGCATGCCCATGCTAGAGCTAGCTATGATTGCCTAGGTTCATGTTCACATGTTCATAGGTTTTGAGTAGATCTTTGATTGCTTGTTTGTCATCTTGTCATGTTACTTTGCAAACCTCAAAAGTAAAAGATCAAAGATAGGCAAATAAATATCAACACACACCTGCAGAGCAGTGTCTACCAAGAGGCATATACCCTCACTGTCAGTTATTATAGAAGGAAGAACTCTGCCTGGTTATTTTTGTTGTTTACCTATGCAAGACTTTGATGTTATCCTAGGACTGGATTGGTTATAAGAGCATTACGCTCTGATAGATTGCCGAAGGAAGAAAGTTATTTTTCATATCCCTAAAGAGAAAGAGTTTTCTCATCCCTTACTGAAGCATATGGCTGGAAAGAAGTTAGTAGTCTCAGCAATGAAGACTGTGCGAATGTTGAGGAAGGGCTACGATGCATTCTTGGCAAGCGTAGTCACGAAGTTAGATGCTAACCAATCACCGACCATAGCAATGATTGAGGTTGTTCGGGAATTCCTAGATGCATTTCCAGAGGATTTGCCCGCGTTACAACCTACAAGGGAGTTAGAGTTTGCCATTGACTTGTTACCTGGCACAGCACCTGTCTTTAAGGCACCCTACCGAATGGCCCCAGCAGAATTGACAGAGCTGAAAAAGTAACTTCAAGACTTGTTAGACAAAGGGTTTATCCGTCCAAGTGTATCATCATGGGGAGCTCCAGTTCTATTTGTGAAGAAGAAGGATGGTTCTCTTAGGTTATGCGTTGACTATCGCAAACTTAACGAGGTGACCATTAGGAATAAGTACCCTTTACCCCACATTGATGACCTGTTTGACCAGTTGTAGGGAGCCACAGTGTTCTCAAAGATTGATCTGCGTTCGGGATACCATCAATTGTGGATGAGGGAAGAAGACACATCCAAGACGGCGTTCCGAATGAGATATGACCATTATGAATTCTTGGTGCTACCTATTGGTCTAACAAATGCCCCTGCAGCTTTTATGGACTTGATGAATCGGGTGTTTAGACATTATCTTGACACCTTTGTGGTTGTCTTTATTGATGATGTGCTGGTATATTCTCCTGATGAAGCTTCGCACCGAGAACACTTGAGAATTATCCTTGAGACACTAAGAGCGCATAAGATGTATGCTAAGTTCAGCAAATGTGACTTTTGGCTGAAGGAGGTTCATTTCCTCGGGCATGTAATCTCAGGCAGTGGTGTTACCGTTGACCCCACAAAGGTTCTAGCGATTTTGGAATGGGAGACTCCTAAATCTCCCACGGAGATTCGGAGTTTCTTAGGGTTAGCTGGTTACTATCGTTGCTTTATCGAGGGGTTCGTATCTCTAGCGGCGCCACTAACCAAGTTGACCCGAAAGGGAGTCAAATATTTATGGTCTGAGAGCTGTGAGAAGAGTTTCCAAGAGCTAAAAGCTAGGCTGACGTCGACACCAGTTCTTTTTTTGCCTAACAATGAGGACGACTTCGCCATCTACTCTGATGCATCGAAGGTTGGGTTAGGCAATGTATTGATGCAAAATGGAAGGGTGGTCGCTTATGCTTCTCGCCAACTAAAGGAGCACGAGCCAAACTACCCGACTCATGATTTGGAATTGGCTCCAGTGGTTCATGCATTGAAGATCTGACGTCATTATCTTTACGGTGTCAAGTTCAAGGTGTTCACTAACCACAAGAGTCTGAAGTATCTATTTTCTTAGAAGGAGTTGAATCTAAGACAAAGGAGATGGGTCGAATTCTTAAAAGACTATGACTTCGAATTACGATACCATCCAGGAAAGGCGAATGTAGTAGCTGATCCTCTCAGCAGAAAAAGGGTTATGATGCAGCAGGATTGGAAGATGATCGAAGACGCAGCGCAACTTATGGCTGTGGTCGAGTCTCAGTTATGTCAGGTATTTGTATCTCAACTGACCATTAGGTCAATAATGCATGACAAGGTGATAGCTGTGCAAAAAGATGACCCCCAGCTACAAGAATTGATCGGGAAGACCGGCTTTGCTCGTGATGAAGATGGAGTGATTCGGTTTCAGCACTGGATCTTTGTACCTTATTTAGCCGATCTAAGAAGGAAGGTTCTAGAGAAAGCTCACCGATCAATGTTCTCTATTCATCCAAGAGGTGGTAAAATGTATCAAGACTTGAAACGGTCTTTTTGGTGACAAGGAATGAAGAAGGATGTTGCCGACTATGTTGCTAGGTGCTTGGTTTGTCAATAGGTAAAGGCAGAGCACCAAAAGCCTTCAGGGCTAATACAGAAAATAGAAATTTCTCAGTGGAAATGGGAAGCAATCACTATGGATTTTGTGACTGGGTTACCCAGATCAGTAAAGGGCAATGACTCTATATGGGTGATCGTGGACCGATTTTCAAAGTCTGCACATTTCCTTCCTATGGAGGTGAAGCAATCGGTGGAAAGTTTGACAATACTATATGTTGATAACATCGTCAGACTTCATGGGATTCCAAAGTCGATCATCTCCGACAGGGATCCCCGGTTCACATCCAGACTGTGGCAAGGGTTGCAGGAAGCTTTTGGTTCACGGCTCAAGTTCAGATCGGCTTTTCACCCGCAAACTGACGGTCAGTCTGAAAGGGCGATTCAGACACTGGAGGACATGCTTAGGGCTTATGTTCTGGATTGGAAGGGCGATTGGGAGCGACATCTACCTCTTGTGGAATTTTATTATAATAATAGCTTCCACACGAGTATTGGCATGGCTCCATTCGAGGCACTGTATGGTAGACCTTGTAGATATCCGTTGTACTGGGAGGAAACATGAGACATGCAGTATGTGGGACCAGAAGTTGTTCAAGAAACTACAGAAAAGATCGGGTTGATCAAGCAGAGATTAGCAACAGCACAAGATCGACAAAAGAGCTATGCCGATAACCGAAGGAAGGAATTGGCATTTGAAATTGGTGATCACGTTTTCCTCAAGGTATCTCCAACAAAAGGAATCGTTCGGTTCGGCAAACGTGAGAAGCTAAATCCACGCTACATCGGACCGTTCGAGATTCTGGAGAGATTAGGGAACGTGGCATATCGATTGACTTTACCTCCGTCTCTCGAGGGAGTAGATCCGGTGTTCCACATGTCCATGATGAAGAGGTACGTACATGATTCGGCACACGTAATCAGTTCCAAGCAGATGCAGTTTCAGCAGAACATGTCTTATAAAGAGCAACCTGTTCGAATTCTAGACCGCAAGGAGCAAGTGATGAGAACTAAAGTCATTCCATTGGTGAAGGTACTATGGAGGAACTTTTCCTATGAGGAGGCCATGTGGGAACCAGAGGAAGCAATGAAGAAGAATTACCCTCGATTGTTCGGTATGTGATCTAAACTCCAAACTTCGAGGATGAAATTTTCTTTAAGGGGGAGAGGGTGTGATGCCCTACGAATTTATAGTTTAGTATTTTATTTGATTAATAAAAATATATTTACTTGTGGCTAAATGTTTAATTTCTTAGTCTTATTATAATTATTTTAGCATTGGTAAAAAAAGAGGTTTAAAAGTTAAGGGAAAGAGAAGAAAGAAAAATAATAAACAAAGCTAAAAAAAGAAGGGGGCTAAGTGTTTAAAACAAAAGAGAATAAGGGTTTAAATGAAAAAATAATAATAAAATTTTAAAAAAAGGGTGGTCGCCAGCGCGTGCACGGGGGCACGCGGAAGGCGGGCGGGCACGCGAACACGCCCCCCTCCCCTTTGGCCGCTTGCGGCTTTTAAAAAAATGGATTTTTTATATTATTTAACCTATTTCTTCCTATTAGTCAAATCTCATATGCCTTCTTTATAAAAAAATAAAATAAAAATAGGAGCTAGTCAAAAGAAAGGTGTCTAGTGGGTTGGTGAGCCTTTGAATGTCATTTTTATTTAAATAATATTTAAATAAATATTTAATCTCTACCCTTGATTAAATCAAGGGTTAAGATTGATTAGAGAAAATTCCCTATAAATAGCTATGAAGGGGGCCTCATTTACTTCCTTTGGGGCTGGCTACGTGAAGTGCATAAGGAGAGGGCGCAGGCTAATTAAGGTGGTGTTAAAGCTCCATTAAGATAAGGGATTTAGTATTAATCCTCTTGATTAGCATGATTAGTATATTTAAAATGATTTAAGATATATTAATTAGTATATATAGAGATAATTAAATCCAGAGATCTTTATTTCACCATGTGTGATCATATCTTACTCGAATTACCATGAAATCATTAGTGTTAAGGTACGTGATTAAGGATAAAATCAAGTGATTAATACACTATAATTAACAACGGTGCATGATAAATTTAGAAAGCTTTCAGAATCATGTGATCTGATATTCTAATCTCTCTGTAAAGATTTCAATATTTGATTCAAATTATTTTCTCGTTTAAGAATATTTGAATATCATCTTAAATGTGTTTAATTATACTAAAAGATTAAATGGGTGATATAAAATCATCACAAAATTGTAAGAATGCATCATACTGTGAGATCCATGCGTAAAAAAAGTTTCATTATTTTTGGATCACGATATTTCTGTTAATAAATTTTTAATACATGATAAATAAATAAATAATTATATAGAAATTCGAGATCATATTCTTAAAAATCTTAAGATTTCATAGTATGGTTCTTACATTGTGTGAGCTATATTCTTACAATGCCAATAATTATAGATGTCTATAAGTAAAATTACAGAAATTTTAATATTTTATAAGAAGTATAAAATTACGAGATAAATAGACATATAACGTAGAAAATTTTGAAACTTCACCAGAAGACTTAAATGCATGTTATAATTAATTGATTAAAAGTTCATCCTATTTTGATCATTGACTCTAGACTTGTATAATTTTCAATGTTTGAACAAATAAGTGAAAAATTGAATAAATGTTAATGGGGTGTTTGGGAGCACTTTTTTTTAAAAGACTATTTCTCCCTAAAAAATTATGGTACCTTGATTTTTAATCTAACTTTTAAAATGGATGAAAATCAATCTGGACTGTTTGTCAAAAATATCACAATTTTTAAATTTTAGATAGCCATGTTTGGAAGCAGGCCGCAGGAGGGAGGGGAGCAGGCCGACGGCGGCGGGGGAGGGGGGCGAAGGCCGCAGGGTGGAGGGGAGCAGGCTGGCGGCGGGGAAGGGGGGGCCGCAGGGGGGAGGGGAGCAGGTCGGCGGCGGCGGGGGAGGGGAGCAGACCGCAGGGGGGGGGGAGGAGGGCGGTGAAGGCCGCGGCGGGGGAGGGGAGGCGAAGGCCGCAGGGGGGAGGGGAGGAGGCCGGCGGCGGTGGGGGACGGGGGCGAAGGCCGCGGCGGGGGACGGGGGCGAAGGCCGCAGGAAGGAGGGGAGGAGGCCGGCGGCGGGGAAGGGGGGGCCGCAGGGGCGGGGGAGCTAGCCGGCGGCGGCGGGGGAGGGGGGCGAAGGCCGCAGGGGGGAGGGGAGCAGGCCACAGGGGGGAGGGGAGGAGGGGAGGGGGAACCAGAGGGGAGGGGGAGGGGGGAACCAGAGGGGAGGGGGAGCCGCCGGGGGGCCGCCGGGGGAACCGGAGGGGGGAGCGGCCGGCGCCGGAGGGGGGGACCGGAGGGGTGGGGGAGGGGGCTGCGCAGGGGGAGGGGAGGAACCGGGGGCTGCGCAGGGGGAGAGGAGGGGGAGGGGGCCGCGTGGGTATTTTTTTAAAAAAAATTGGTCAGATGGTGTTTTTTTTTTTTAGGAAGGTTTACACATGATTAGATTCCTTCCCTGAAAATTAAGAGAGGCTTACCAAACATGGTTATAAGACCTCTTCCTCTTTTTTTTAAAATTGAGAGAAAAAAGAGGTAAAAAACTGCAACCAAACACCCCATAATATTCTGTGAAAAATCCTGAGAATGTTACAGAGCTGATATATGATATTTATAAGTTAATTGTTAGTATATTTCAGTCATTATAAATATTTTGAATAATTTTCTCTATTTAAAAGTTATTGTTGTAAATTTTAGAATATGATATGAAATTTTAGCAATTAGAAACAATGAATGAAAAATAGTGAAGTTTCTTACATATGATACTACTATCTAGACCAACGTTCTATAAATTTTGAGTAAATTTCTGATCACCGTGGATGTATTTAGTTAATTTATTATTCATGATGTATTTTGTTATTCTATCAAAATATTAGTAATACAGTGTGAAGAATAATAAAAATTTTTAGAAATGATATTTCTATTACAAATGATAGTTTGAGAAATTATGGTGATTTTCATAGTAATGTGGTTAAATTTAGTTAATTTTTCATGTACTGGAGAATTTAAAGGATTATGGAAAAATTTGAATTCCTGCATAAAAAATTATGAAAAATTTTCTGTGTAATGTTACGTACAAATGTGATTTTCAGTAAAAGTTTAATGGTCTTCTAAATTTGGTTGTTAAATTTAGTCAACTTATGATACATGTTGGTGTATAAGTAATTTTGAAAAAATTATAATTACTATCTAAAAATGATGATAATTTTTTATTTTGATCACTACTGTAAATGTATTGATTTCCTAAAATTTCAAAGCATTCTGATCTCTGTGCACAGAATTAAATTTTTTTGATATATATATGCCCTTATGTTTGGATAAGTTGAGAATTTCAGAAAAAAAGAAAAAAAGATTTTCAATAATGACATATTTTATACTTAATGTTCACAGCATAAATTTTTGAGTGGCATGTGTCCATTTCATATGATTTACATATATAATTATCTAATTACTGTATTGCTACTATTACCAAATGGACACTGTCACCATAGGGGGAGACTGAAACCAAGTCATAGAAATACCCATATTGGGAGGTTCACACTATTTACTGGCCCTGAGAGTAACGGAGATTGAAATCCTAGAGGTGGATAAGTGCCACTGGTTAAGGTGGAGAGGACTTCTCCTGGTTCTGCGCAGTAACCAAGACTCATCACTATTTACCTAGGTGATCGAGTACCGACTGACTGTCCTTCTAGTGGTGGTTTGGGCATTGTGCCTTGGCTATTTATACCACTGTTACTTCTCACTGAAATGAAATTGAAACGACTGTTACTGCTTACTGAATTGATATTGAAACTACTACTACTGTTCACCGAGTTGTTATTGAACCGGCTGTTACTACTCACTGAATTGATATTGGAACTGTTATTACTGTACATTGAATCAATACTGAAACTACTATTACTGCTCATTGAACTGATATTGAAACTAGTGTTATTGTCTACTGAACTGTTATTGCAGTTTACTGTTATTACACTGTAAATGTTTACTGTTAATGAATCTCCGGTATATCAAATGGTGATTTAGAAAAGGACAGATTAGGTCTGTCTGGATTCTTTCACTATGCGTGTGACTACTCCGTTTTGTACTGGAATCATTCTATTGATAAATGATTCAAATTATATTGTATGACAATGTTTGCAAAATTTGAATTCTCATTTACTTTGTCATTGATAGAATAAAGTTTTAATGTACATGCTTTATTTATAAAATGTTAATATCATGTCTTATGATCGTAAAAATTGAAATTGGGTTAAATGTATTAATCTCATGTGTTATGTATTTGAAATTATGCCTAAGAATGACTTATAAAATGAAATACCATAAATCACTTTGGATATGTTCATACATGTTATGACTAGGGACTATGCCTAGTCTCTTACTGGGTCTATTCGTATACTCACCTTGTTGAACATTTTCAGGAGAAGCGGTAGAAGAAAGCAAGGAGTGATCTCGTAGTGTTCTGACCGTGGCTTGGATTTACTTCACGTCATTATCTTAGATAGTTATGTTAGAAAAAAAAATATGTGTGAAATTTGGTTATGTAATAAATGACTTGTTAAATTATTCATCTTTATTTCGATCTATGTGGATGAAGTATTTTGACTGTAAGCTGACTGATTGAGTAATTTCATTTCCGTTGCAATGATATCTCAATGTTTATGTAAAATTCTCTATCGTAATTGTACCGTTTGGGTTGTCCCACTATGACGTTTAGATCGGAATCCGACGTGAGTCTTTACGACTGGACCGGGTTTACGATTCGGGACGTTACAGTGTGCTAATTCCAATCAATTAATCAATAATTTAACCATGGGTTCGTAAAGACCTTTATACCATTAAACCAGAATCTAACTTTGGCAAATTATAGACAGACCACAAGTTTGCTGCCTGGGAGAGACGGACGTCGCCCTAAACTAACACCACCAACATTGGGGCCCTGCCATTTCCTTGGCTCCCAACTTCAACAACGGGCCCTCTTCGCGAGCCTTCACACTCTCATGGCCTTCTTTCACAAGTTACATTTGGCATTGGAAGGGTGGCTAGGGCAATGCTAGGTCACGCTTTGGAAGAGCTGCATAGCTTGACATTTACAACAAGAATAGGCAACCATCATACAAAACTCTACTGATGAGGACATACGTCTCATCTGATTTGGAAGTATGAGATTTGGCTCCACACTATGCCTGTGCACAGGTGTATAGCTTAGATAGTAGGCAATTTGATGTCATGCCATGTCATTATCTTCCTCAACACACCATTCGAAACATGACATATGATGTTATAGGGCCACCTTCGCCTATACGTCGCCCAATCTCTTGTCACTGCCAATCGGACTCCTAGACATGGAGCAGCGTATGACTTCATAACCATGCTGGTCTCTTTGTTATGGCCCACATTTAATGACCCTCTCGGTTCAAGACATCATAAAGATAAGTCTCTATGGTGCCCTCCAATAGTATTACCTTAATAACAAGGGCGGTTCCCACGTTCATTTGAATCTTGTCTGGTTACGAGTGTGGAATGCAAATAGGCACCGTATCCGGCGAAATATTCTTTTCATAAGGAGAGCCGCATGTCTCTGTAACCACCCTGGTCTACCTACGACTTTACCTTAGTAGGACCGGCACGTGGCGGCACGACAATGGCTCGATCGCTATCATGGCAAATGTCCCAAGGGCTTATGAAAAGTACAAGAGGACAACGACGTCATGTATGCGAATTAGAGCTCCACTAGTGAATACTTCTACTTTTTTTTACGCTTCCACCTTTACTGACTTGACCGTGAGAGGGTTTTCTTGAGACACGTCACTCTCTTTGTGAACTACTTCTTTTGTGTAGACAAGCTCCACTTGAATGCTCAGCTCGACATCGGGATTTTCTATCACCTCTTGTCTAAGCTCTCTATCGCTCGATCGCCCTCTTACAAATTTTAAATGTTACACAACATCTACCATCGTCATCATCAGCGATTCTATCATATATTATTTTTGAATGAAGACCAGCTTTCTAGGAGGTTCAGACTATTGGGCCGAGCTTAGTGGTCTGGACAAGAGCCACGGGAAGTCAACATAGTGAAGATGAGAAATACTTATTACACACCGTGTAATGGCCCGGATTAAAAGATAAATATAATTAAATGAATAATTTTTTGAATAAAATAAAGATAATTTTAATATAATTGTTATGTGCTAAATAAAATTGGTAATTATTATAATTATGAAATAGGTTAATAATTAAAAGTTTATTGGACTTAAAAGAAGAAATTAATCTCTAAAATTTGAAATTCCCAAAATCCCTAATTCTAATTGGGCTACATAGAATAAAACGTAAATAATTAGGTTAAATAATTGAACTTCCTTGATTTAATGATGAAATTTAAAATTTAAAATTTTTAAAAGATTAAATAATTGAATTCCCTTGAATTAAATATAGAATTAAAATTTTAAAATATAAAATCACTATAAGAGAACCAATTAAAATCTTAAGGGAGAATTTTAATTAAAATATGGGCTAAAAGATAAACTTAATTGGTCTAAATTGTGAGTAATTGGGCCTAAAATTGGAGGAACCCTAAACTCCCGATTTAAATGAGCTAATTGGACTTAAATGTAAAATATAATGGCCAAATTGTCAATCTTAGACCCTACCCCACCAGAAGAATTCATCCGTTGTCAAGCTCTAACCCTAATTAGGGTTAGAATATGTGGTAGTGGTGTTAATTTCAGAGTTGAACGTTGAAATTCAGGGTGATTTGATTCCTGACTTTCTTGGGTCGAATCTGAATTTTTTGGGTGGTTTTAATCAATAAAAAAAACCAAACATCCTCTAGTCGACCTTTATTACGTTGGAGGAAGGCTACCCAAGAGTTTGAGGGCGTATTTCGAGGAGGAGAGCGAGGTTTTGGGGAGTTCTTTGCGTTCTTCTTCATTCTTCCTTAATCCGATCTAAGGTAGGTGTTCTCTCAGGGTAAATCCAAATAAGTTTAGATGCAAGTCTAGTTTGAATCTATACTTGTTTCCCTAATTTTTATTGAGTAATAAGCATCTATTTTGAGTTTTATTGACGAGGTATCACCTTTTTTCCGTGTTTTCTTGCCAGAACGAAGTTCTGTTTCAGATCGCGGTGGTCACATAGATCGTGTCCTTAACGCGTGTGCCTGATAGACCGCGATCATACATTTAATTTTAAAATATTAGATTTTTTATTTAAAATGTGTCCTATCTAGGGGACGCAATTTATTGAACGTGTCTAGTACTCTTAACGTGATTTTCAGATGAACGCTCGAGGTATTTGAAAGTCATTTTCAGATCGCGATTACTGTCCTGATTGCGTTATGGAACTCAGCCTCTAGACTGACAACGTCTTCTTCGGGTTCCCTTGAAACCCTAATTTTTTCCAGCATGTCAAATCTGTAAATTTTGAGTCCAAAAATCATGTTTTCTTTAAGCATGTCGTCTAAATAACCACATGATTAGGTAATTAAATTATATGAAAGATGATTAGATCTCTTAAAGTTCTTTCTTTTGATCTTACGAGCTCTCCCTATGATTCTTGCTACCTTCGTGTCATAATTGATCTTCATGTCCTACTCTTTTCTGTGAATTAATCTTAGCAAGCTTAAAAGACTTAGATGCTAACATGTGATTGAGCTGTTCTATGTAAAGTCCTCGATTTAATTATTTATCTTCAATATCTTACCAAATACTTGATTCAATGAGCATTATTTCGTTTCGAAGATCATGTCACTCCGGTGATGTGTATCGGTCGATTAATATGGTTTCTGGTTTCATCGCAAAGCCCTTTCTTGTTGAAGTTAGAACATTCTACCGGATATTCCCTCCGTCGGACTGGAACTTCTTCACTAAGATCTCCGTAAGACTCTAGGAGCCATGCACTCCCTCATGAACGCCGAACATGTACTATAAAAATCCTAGAACCCCTCAGAATCACGTGATTCTGTTCAGCCCGTTCTGAAAGCGACGTACCCTAGACCACGTTCATATGAAGGCGGTGGCGTGATAGACCGTGTTCGTATGAAGTTTGTCTAACAGTTGTAAATTGCATCTTGATAACATGGCGCAAATTTTAAAACACATCTAGTACATAGGACACGACTTAAGTTAATCACGGCCCTCACCATGACCGTGTTCTGATTATTGCGGCCTACTTCCAAACCACATTCATTAATGAACGCGGCATGCACATAGACTGCATTCTACTCAGTGTCATGTTAAATCATGCCCGTGCGCATGACTACGTTCTGTTTGATTTTCTAAACGTGATCCCATGACTGACAACGTTTTATCAACATTTATTGGTCCGGGTTTGATGGTTTGAATAAGAATTTTAAAATGGTAATGCCGAAATATCGTTAGAATCATCTCTATCTCATGTTCTTTGAGAAATGCCAGTGTACTTGAACATTCTTTGAATTTTCTTGAAATTATGAAATCTCTCACGTAAATTTATGCCTTGATTACATGAACTTTACTTTAAAATTCGTCTAGTCATTTTATATAATATGGATGTCTAAATATTTATATAAGATTGATGATCCAAACCCCAATGCCTCTCACCATAAGGGCCCAGTCTAGATATTTAGCTGTCCAGTTGTTCAAATATGACTAAGGTATTTGTTAAAGAAGAAAGCTTATTATTTCATAGTATTTCTCTTAATAAGGTTTTTTTTTTTGCTGTGCCTTGATTATCCCATCTTCTATCGACAACCGTGCTCGGCTCAGAGGGAGGTCATAGCACATAGCAATAAATCTTTCGTGATCTCGTCGTTTGAGATGAGCACATGTGTATGGTTTTGCACGAATACTCATATTGCCCCTTAAACTATGGGAAATGAGTTCCAAGACTAAAATTGCCCTAAAAATGAAGCTTCATGAGTCATAAATTTGTTTACAACTCTAAAAAGTTACCTTTCACCTATGACGATCGTCTTCGAATAAATAACATTTGAATTATGGATAAAGTTGATCGTGTTAAAGCGGGTGATTTAAAACCTACGGACGATATCTGTTGGTGAAGAGACACGAGCATCCGTCGCAGATGTGTTTTGCGTCTATTTTCACCCATGTTTTAAAAGTCTCTCTAGTCCTATAAATACACGCTTTGGCCGGCTCAAAAACACACAACATATTATTCCCGTATCCTATTTATTCTCTCTCTCTCTATATATATATATATATATATCTTCTATTCTACAATTTGTTTCTTTGCTGAGTTCCTGAAAGTAAAATTGAGTTAGTAAAATTCTCGTTGAAGACGTGATGATGGGAGAGAGAGTGTCACTTACTCGAGAGTCACCGTATCTTTAAGAGGTTGTTACCGTAAGACTCGTACGTCGGGTGACAATAAAATTCTTAATTCTAATGATTACATACTTCGACCTAACATGCTATGGTTATAACTTCATTTATTTATTGATATTGATTAGTAGTGGTGCATGTTTATTTTTTAATTTTCAGCATTATTTTCAACTGATCGCAAGTTCACAACCAAACAATTTTTCTATTCATGTAGCGGGGTTAACCCCCTTTTTTCTAATTATATATTTATTTATTTTATTAAAATAACAAATTAAAATTTTCTTTTGTGACAATACTACATGACTGCCAAGTCCATGGCAGATGACGTTCTTCTTTTTCTCTCTATCGGAAAAATTGGTCCTCAATAGTGAGAAAAGTTTTTCTCTTTTGTGTCAAAATTAAGCCGACGATTTTCTTCTGAAAGTCTTTAAGCTACGACAACTTATTCAAAAGGACTTGTTAAATTTCACGACAAGCCTCACCTTCCAACCAGATCAACAAAACTCGTCGCAACCTATTCCCATCTGAAACTCGTCATGGCTACGTGCTACTTCCAATCAATTAATCAATAATCTAACCATGGGTTCGTAAAGACCTTTATACCATTAAAACGGAATCCAACTTTGGTAAATTGTAGAAAGACCACGAGTTTGGTGGGTGGGAGAGACAGAAGCCCCCCAAAACTAATGCCACCAACATTGGGGCCCTGCCATTTCCTTGGCTCCCAACTTCAACAATAGGGCCCTGTTCGCCAACCTTCACGGGCTCATGGTCTTCTCTCACGAGTAACGCCTCGCATTGGAAGGGGGGCTAGGGCAATGCCAGGTCACACTCTGGAAGAGCTGAATCGCCTGACATTTACAACAAGAACAAGCAACCATCGTACAAGACTCTACTGATGAGGACAAACATCTCATCCAATTTGGAAGTATAAGATTTGGCTCCACACTATCCCCGTGCACAGGTGTACGGCCTAGATAGTAGGTAGTCTGATGTCATGCTCTGTCATTGTCTTCCTCAACACATCATCCGACATATGACACATGATGTTATAGGGCCACCTCCGCCTATACGTCGCCGAATCTCCTGTCACTGTCAATGGAACTCCTAGACATAGAACAACGTATGACTTCACAACCATGCCGGTCCCTTTGTTATGGCCCACATTTAGTGACCCTCTCGGCTCAAGACATCATAAAGGCAAGTCTCTATAGTGCCCTCCAAGAGTATTACCTTAATAATAAGGGCGGTTCTCACGTTCATTTGAATCTTGTCTGGTTACGGGTGTGGAATGCAAAAAGGCACCGTATCTGGTGAAATATTTTTTTCATAAGGAGAGATGCATGCCTCTGTAACCACCCAAGTCTGCCTACGACTTCACCTTAGTAGGACCGGCATGTGGCGGCATGATAATGACTCGATTGCTATCATGGCAAACGCCCCAAGGGCCTATGAAAAGTACAAGAGGACAATAACATCATGTACGCGAACTAGAGCGCCACTAGTGAATACTTCTACTTTCATTTGCCCTTCCACCTTTACTAACTTGACCGTCGGAGGGTTGTCTTGAGATATGTCACCCCCTTTGTGAACTACTTCTTTTATGTAGACAAGCTCCACCTGAATGCTCGACTCGACATCGGGATTTTCTATCACCTCATGTCTAAGCTCTCTATCGCTCGATCTCTCTCCTACAAATTTTAAATGCTACACAATATCTACCATCGTCATCATCGACGATTCTATCATATACTATTTTCGAATGAAGATCGACTTTCTAGGAGGTTCTGACTATTGATTCGAGCTTAGTGACTTAGACAAGAGCCGTAGGAAGTCAATGCAGAGAAGATGAGAAATACTTATGACACACTTGATTTGCGCCAATTCGATGCATAACTAATTGTCATTGATCCACGCAGGGTGAGATTGAAACTACGTGCATCTCATGTGATTTTAATCCCATAGCAGGTCACATCTACTTATTTATGTGGGTCAATAACAACTGCAGTCCACAACAAGTATATCTTCGAGAAGGTAGGGGAGGAGCACCTAGTTCGAAGTGGCCCCACAAAGATATTGATGTTGGGTATAACTTTCAGATATTTAAGTTCCTAAAAAGCATTGACCTGAGAATGTGTAGATCAAACACCTGAATTTAGTAGGAGTTGTTCGGAATTCGTGATTCTTCATGCTTTACTTTCTCTACTTATGTGGTGAGAGATGGAATTGTGGAAGAAATATTTTGAACTTATGATATGAGACAAAATCGAAGTAGCCCCAGTGAGGTCGGTCAACTTGTTGTGCGGACCTCCAATGTGGGCCGACTGTTCTCCCAGTAGTGAACCAACCAATTCCGTGCGCATTCCAGATCGTGGATGGGTTAATTTGGGCATGCCAAAGCTTAATGGGCAGGAGCAATAGGTGAAAATGAACCTGCCTGAGAATGGACTAGATACCTGAGGGACCAGTAGACTTAGACCGACCTTGCCAAGTTGCCAACCCTTGAACTAGGCTGTCAATGGGCCGGGTCAGGCTGGGCTTAGTACGGCCCGATCCAAACTCGACTGATTGGTTTCTAAAGTTAAGCTCGGTCGAAGCTCAAGTAATAATTTGTCAGGTTAGGTTGGATCCGACTATTTCACTACATTGTAAGGTCTTATCTGACTTGACAAGTTATATGAAAAAAATTAATAAAAAATAATGCATGCAATAATCTAAAACTTTTTTATAGGTAAAGTTAATAGAAAAGGTGAAAAAAAATATGTAACTCCCACTAACACTTGTAAGATTTGAACCCACAAATCTCTCAAATGTAAAGAGGAGGAGTGAACCACCAAATTATAAGTTGGGGTTCAAATATAAAACTTGCAATTGCATATTATCTTTGAAAAGATAGATCAATATTTGAATGTAATAAAGAGATATGAAATATTTTTTCATCATTGGCCAACGGCATAGAACTATATTATTTTTAGTACATACATTTCCATTCAAAATCTAAATGATTGATAGACAATTTGGGTAACTTTGGGTCTAACTGGTCTGATTCTTTGACATATTCAGACCTCTAAGTCTGACAAAAAAATACATAGGTTGAAAAAGAGATAGTGATCCGGTCTAATATCGGGCTACACCCACAGACCCATTAAGTTAGTCATTGTCAATATATAGAAAATAAAATAAAACAAAACATTTTTTTTATAAACATCAATTACATACTCTAAAGTTTAAAACACAAGGAAGCAATAAAAATTCGATCGCTGAAAAATGAACACAACGAAACTGACAACAAGAGGGCGGGTTTTATAATGGAGACGAGGAGAGCAACCCACGCTACATAAAAATGTCACGCATTGAACCAATCAATATATCCTCCGAGGCAGTGTGGACAAGATTTTTAAAACTCTCCACGGGACGGCAAACCGCGTTACAAGATTAAAAAAAAAAAGGGACGGCAAACCGCGTTATAATAATAAATTATAAATATATATATCATCGTCAAATTTAATTTTATCAAATATATCTCTCATGTGAATATATTATTATAAATATCTTCCGAGTAGATAAAAATGTCGTGGTTATCGTGGTTTATCGACCCGGTGCGGGTCGCCTCGACCCGCACGACCCCACCCGACCCAGGTCGGGACCGGGTCGGCCGGGACATGGGTCGCCATCGGGTCGGCCATTATTTTAATATTATATTATATTATATTTTATATATAATTTGTCTTTTTATTTTTATTATATTATTATATTATATATATATATAGTGGTTTTTTAGAATGGGACGGACCGGGTCGGACCGAGACGGGACCGACCCGACCCGACCCAGGCCGAGACCGAGTCGGCCGAGTCAACCGGGTCGACAAACCTTGGTGGTTATATCTTTTTAATTTACTGTCGTCGACGGAGGAGAATATTCCGTGAAATATGTCATCTACGATCGTTAAATGTAAGATATATTTGACAAAATTAAATTTTATAAGAATATTTATATAAAAATCTTACTCTTTAACTCACACTAAACTCTAGTTAAACATACGGGAGTTAAGACGAAGATATAATCACGATATTATTCATATTTTGATAATATTCATAATAATATATTTTGATGAAAGGTATATTTGACAAAATCAAAAATTATAAGGGTATATATACAAAAATCTAAAAAAAAAAAATAAAGTGGTTGCACAATAAAGGGGTCTCAAACCCCTAATGGCTCATTGGAACTTGGAAGCTTGCACTTTGGGCTACACGGTCCTCCCAAACCGGGCTCTCGTTCGACACATTCGAACTAAGGGACCGTTGGTTCGAACCTTTGGTTTTATCTTAGGGCCGTTTCCTCTATCCGACCGGTGCGCCACTCCGGCACCATTAACGCTTCTCCGTCCCCGCACGGTCGCGGCCCACATTTTAAAACATGATGGCCAGCTAGCGGCGTTGTTCCATCACGCTCGCTTGGGACTAGTGGACTGTCACCGCCCAGCATCTGCCGCGCACCCTTAGCTGAAGTCCATCTCTCAACTCAACCTTTTTTATTTCAAAATATTTATAATTTATACATAGTTAAAATATAAAATTATATTGGAATATTACTACCTTTTCTTATTTTGTATTCATAAGATAATGCTCGGACCTATAAATTTTTATAATTTGATGCGATTCCCAAAGAAGCAGACAGGAATTGATTGCTTTTAAAGTAAATCGAGTCTGATTTAAAAATTAGTTGCTTTGACATAAAGTGTTTTAATGTATCATAAAACATCATATTTATGACATATAAAATATTATATTGAAAAGTATTTTTATGGCAAATCAAATGACTCTTAAATAATTTTGGACTTGCATTATGACTCTGAAATGTCGCCGGACTCACTCTTAATTTGTCATATGCTTTTTTTGAGTTTCATCTGTCTCGATTATTTGCTTTGACATAGAGTATTTTAATATATCATAGAATAAAATATTTATGTGATATAAAATATCATATTTTAAAATATTTTTACAATATTTTATGACAAATCAAATGGCTCTTAAATCATTTTGACTTGAATTATGACTCTGGAGCGTTACCGGACTCACTCTTAATTTGCCATGTTTTTTTTTAATAAGACATATATCGCTAATTTTATTAAGGATGAAAAAGAAACGATTTGTCATGTCTCTTTGGAGTTTCAATTGTCTCGATTTATTATAATTTATCTCTCCTTCAAATTTACATATAAGTTATATATAATTCTGATTTAAAGTCAAGATGTTCAACTGGACTCTCATTTGACGCAAATAATTACCGACCTCTAGTTTTTGCTGGAATAATTTTCCACACCCCGTTACACTCACAACCCCAATACTAATTTGATCAAGCCCCCTAGTTTTTATTGCCATAGCAAATATTTGATCGCCCAAGCATAAAACACGGGGGAGGAGTAAAGTGGGTGAGCTTTAAAGGGGGAGTGATGCGAGGTGCTTTAGACGTGATCACGTGAAAGATCGACGAGGGTATCTCTCTCCATTCCATGTTAGATATCGGGGGACTTGTCCGTTGGCCGTCTGACTGTGAGGCCCCGGACTGTGTATCTCTCTCTCTCCACCTTCCTTGCAGCCCCAGCCCCAGCCCCACCCCCCCCCATTATTCTCGCCGGCTCTCCCTCTCCTCCATTCTCTCCTTCTTCCGCCCTTTTCCTCGCACCAGCCAAACCCTAGCTTTCCTGCACCGCCCTCTGTGATCACCAACCAGGAATCCGAGGGTCTACGTGCCGACCTCTCCCCCTCCACCTCCTCCCTTTCCGAATTCCCTCGTTCAGGGAGCAATGCCATGCCATTGCCACAGGAGAAGTGCGAGATGAGGAGGGCTGCAGCTGCTGCGGCGTCCCTCGCCATCCTCGCGGGGATCCTCCTGTCGGCGTTCGTGCCGGGGGCGAGGTGCCAGGATGACACGGGCGACTACGGCGACGACAGTCCCAATCCCAACGCGGGGGTCAACCAGTTCTTCACGGGTGTCATCTACAGCAGGCTCTCGAATCTCACGGACACATTCGCGGCGGACATCACCGGTCGCCTGGGATTCTGTATCAAGGACTCGTACGTCATGGCCTCTATTGTCTTCTCTTGGTTTTGATTAGTTTGGAGGCGCCGAGGGCGGGAATTTCTCACGATTTGAAGATGTTAATTCGTGTGCGTTTCAGGCGCAAAGATATGAACGGAGCGTTTAATTTTTCTTCAGATTTGGGATTCCTGACTAATTGCATTAAGCAGACAAACGGTACGAACAATCTATGGATGTGCCATCTTTTTTGTTTTGTGTTATGTAGTGGCTCATTGATCGTTGAAGATCAGTACAATAAGCATCCAGGATAAACCTGGAATTCGCTGTTTCATCTTCATACTATTAAGCTGCTTCTTTGTCTATGTTGAGATCTGGTAATATTTTGATGTTTTGTGGGAATAAATTTACAAGCTGATTTAATATGAACTGCTCTATTAGATAAATATTTTAATGCCTAAATTTCAGCCTTATTTGTGAAAGCGTTAACATTGTTGATTTGGTGTGCTAGTCACGATTCTTGAGATAAGCTGAAACTAATGACCTCTCCTTGGTTTCCCACATCTTATGAATTTGGACTTGGCTTCCCAGTTATGTGGAGTTGTGGACAACCTCAATATTCATCAATGTGCAATTTTTTGGTTGGTTCATAATTTTTGTTGTTTCCTTGCCATGTGAAGTGCTTACAGTGGAAGAATGTGCCATTACATGCTTTTCACTAACAGATTCAGCAACTAATAAGTCTTAATTTTCCTGTGTTTTCATCCAAAGAAAAAGCCTTTCCATAGTCAGGCTTTTTGTTGTTTCCTGAACTTGTGCTTTGGTTATGCTGTTATCATAGCTCTCATCATTGGAATATCATCGGTACCATCACTATCATTGTTATGAAGACTGGTGTCTACAGTCTGGGGTTTTGTGCGATGATCCAGTTACATTTACAAATATTTGAATAAAGTCATGTGAATGTCTCTCATAACATTGACCCTTTTGGAATCATTGAAAATTCACATTGTAAGGAGTAACCATTGATATTAACCATCCCATCACTGAAATTAAACACGCCATGCATCCAACGACTATGTAAGGAAGTGATCATATATGCACATGTTGGTGTAGAAACTTTCGGAACTTAATGAGTCATGCAGAAATTGGGGTCTGAATTCAGGAAGTTAACCCTGTTGCCCATGCATGTTAGCTCTCATCTTTAAAGAGTGCTACACATTGAGTTGGTTCTTGCCCTATTTGAGGTGCTACAATGGCAGATTTTCTCAGCCATGATTTATCATACATATGCTTGCTGCTGTAGCCACTTTAATAGTCCCTTTTATTGCTGTTATCCTCTCAGAAAATTTCAGAATGATAGCATAGAATATAGTAAATAGGATGCATGCAATATGAGAATAATAATAATTATGTTCTATTGTTGGTCATATATTGATTTTACCTTTTAAATGCATAGGGGAGTCACAACTACAGGAGTTAGTGTTTCTGTGAAGGCCCTGATTACGCTTCTTTCTTAATTAGACATCGACCAATGTTGCATGGACGTTGTCCAATCAATGGGTCTGAAATCAACCAGCCTTAATTAAATCTAAAATGATAATTAAAGTTTACGTGACCACAATCAGATCCAATACCATGATTAAGCAAAGGATTTATCAATTATCCTATTGGAGTTGCACAAAATAAAAAAAGAAATTATTTGGAAAAGATTTCTTCTTCTTCTTCATTTTCCTTTTTTCATTACTTCATAAGTTGTTTTGGTTTCTAGCATAAGATTGAAATAGAAGATCTTCAACATCCAAACATTCAGGGATGACATTCACATGCCAGATAAAGATTGCCTTCCTAGGAGAGATGAAAAAGCCACTAAGTTGCAAGCGAACCTAGCTCCCCCTCCATGTGTCCTCCACCTCCCTTTAAGTGTTACCTGGTGATTCCTAGGCTTCCTCGAAAAGCGTGGTGATGTGAGCCACTGTCTTGTCTCAGTTCTGTGAGGAGTAGATGAGAAAGAGAGAGAAGGAGAGAAAACCAGTCTTCACTAGGTTAGGCTGCCCAATAAGGGCCTCAATGCCCTTCCAAGGCTTAGCTTTAATAGGAGATGCCCTAGCTTAGGTTTAGAATTCGATTGTGTCCGATACTATGAAGGCTCCATCAAATGGGAAAGGTCTCACTGTGAGGAGTAGACGAGAAAGAGAGAAAACCAGAGTTCGCTAGGCTAGGCTTCCCAATATGAGCTTCCATGCCCTTCCAAGGCTTTGCTTTAGTAGGAGATGCCTTACACCAGATTTAGGATGCGATTCAATTGTGTCCTGATGCTAGGAGGGCTCCATTAAGTGGGAAAGGTCTCAGTTTTGTATTCCCACCAGGAAGAGGCATTTCCTTGCCTGGAGGAAGTTAATATCTACGAAGATGCTTTCTACCAGTCCAAGAAGCATCAGGCATCTTTACGAAACTCTAGTTGTTGGGAAATGCTGAGGTCAAGTTGTAGAACCCGGCTAGTGGTATTCGACAACCGCGTGGCCCACCTACCTGTGCTGGCGAGGGTCCTCAGAGAGTGGAGGCAGAGAGGTCTGAGGTTCGAGCTGGGTTATTGCACGAGATAATGCACGCTTCGAGTGGAGACCAGCCAGATGCTGGCCTTCCAGCGGCCGTGGGATCTGCACGAGAGGGCTGCAGTGGTGGTGGGGAGAGGGAGGAGGCGCAACTGCCGTCCCTCTCTTTCCTCAGCGAAGAGCAACTCCGGCAAGTGCCTTTGCTTTGCCTCTCGGTGCCGGGCCCCACAACCGGTGGCCTCGTGGAAGGAGATCTTGTGGTGGAGGCGGAGGCAGCTGTCGCGGTTCTTGAAGGGCAACATACAGTGTTAGCTCTTCCTCCCCCACCCAGGGGGTCGGAAGATTTGCACGTGGCTGTGGAGCAGGTTGAGGAAGCCTATCAAGGGGAGGTTTTAACCAAGGTGGACAATGGGAGTCTCAGCAAGGAGGGGGTCATAGACATTCTAGCAAAGGTAGAGAACTTTATGGAGACTCACGCGAGTGAGACTGCTAGGCTAATTGGAGTCTCTGATGCAGGCGTGGACAAAGGATTGAGATCCTCATTATGCTTGATCAAGCGTAGATGGATGGCAGATATAGCTAGAAAGGCCAAGGCTGAAGCTGCCAGTAGGAAAGGAGGGTAAGAGCAGGCGGAGGAGTAGGTTTGGTCTGCATCGAGGAGGATTGGGGAGGGAGGTTTCTGCTTATTTTGGGGTGCATTCACTTCCATTTCTCGTTGGTTGGGAGCTGTTTGGTTGGGTGGTTGGTGCTCTTAGGTGCTAGGGCATTCTGTGCAATTTTGTGTTGGGTACGGGTTCGAGCTTTAGCGGGTCGGTGTTTCATTACTTCTTTTCTTTTCCTCCCGAGACGGAGAGTTGTCTGCCGGCTTTTGTATTTTGGAGTTTGTGTGGGAGCACTCCTATGTATACTTTTTCTCTTTTACATATACAGTGGTACTACCCACGTTAAAAAAAAAGTTGTAGAACCATTCAGAGTTGAGACAGACTGAAAATAAAGGATCTGGGTGGTCTGCTTTTGTGGTAGCTCAAGCTGTTGCAAAAATGAGTTTGCATCAGCCTAACTAGCATGAGACCAACTTTTGTTTCAATCCATCCTGTCACAAAATTTTGTCTGCAGAGAGTGCTTCCAGACTACATAACTCTGATTGCAATGTGAGCTAAATGAAATGGGGCTGAAGATAATCTTTTCCCCAAATTGGAGTTAGGGGGGACTAGCCTATTTGTAATGCCAGTCCCTCTCACATTACAAATATTGAAAGAGGGGCAGTGATTGCAACAGGGGGTTGCCTCTATCTAAAAGCCAGTAAACTTCCCTTGGCGCCAAGCCACCTATCCCTAAGGGGATGTTTGATATCAGAATAGATTGTGATGGGAATAGGTGTAAGTCATTCTGGGTTAATTTATTTCTATTCTTATTCTCATATGCGTTTGGTATGCGAGAGGATAAGTATGTTAGTATTCATATTATTCGTTTGGTAAAAAATAAGGATGGGAATGAGAACAAATGTTAGAAATAGACTATTTTGCTCTTCCTATTCTGGGTTAAAAGACATAGTGTTATTCTTCGTTTGGTTGGGATTAAGATGACTTAGATTGTTTTTTCAAATCTTCAACTGATATTTAATTAATAATAGCAATTATGATTATGACTAATGATAAACCTAATTAATTATATTTGATGATCTTGATTTCTAGTAATAAAAATATTATCGAATTAATTTTTTTATTAGTTATGATTAACACAAATGAAACTAGTACTTAAGGCATTTTTGTTTTTAATAATAATTAATGGCAATGATATTATTGTTTTAAAATTATTTCCTTCTTATTAATGATTAATTAATAATACCATGAGGTTTGTTAATGTGTTTATCAATTCTACTCTTGATTATTAGTATTGTTAAATTGATAATTTTATCCAATCATCATCAATAGTAATAAGATTCTTTGATAATAATTAATGACAATGATATTATTATTTTAAAATTATTCCCCTTTATTGATGCCTAATTAACAGTACCATAGGATCTGTTAATATGTGTATCTATACTACTCTTGATTATTAATATTGTTAAATTTATAATTTTAGCCTATCATCATTAATAAGAATAAGATTTTTTAATAATAATTATTACTAATGATATTATTTTATGTGAGATGTAGAGAGAGGGAGGAGAGAGAGAGAGCGGTGGTAGGGAGAGGGAGAGAGAATGGGGTTAGAGGTGAGGGATAACTCATTCCAACCGTATTAACCTCGTATTTGGGGTTATCCTTATTCTTCTTAACCCGGTATATCTCCGTCAATTTTTGCTATACCAAATGAAGAATGGGGTTGAAAGGGGACAACCCCAGTTTAACCCCATACCAAACATAATGTAAAAGCTTCTAATATGAACTCTAATATCCTCTTATAAAAATATTGGTTGAAGTACCTTGCATAACAATTTTAAAGTTAGAATTTTTAAAATCTTCATATTATGTGGACACACAATTCCTGCCATTATCCATCTCCTTGTTTTATCTGATGGAGACCGATATGTTGGCCAATCAACTATGCAACATTCAAAACAAAGTGACTTTAAAAAAAAACATTCAAAACAAAGTGTGTATGATTATGTGATTAAGTTAGCGAGATGAAACTAGGAAATCATTGTCTGTTGTGTCTGCAGACCTACTTATCAGTACCCCCATTTCAAGGATTTATTGTACAAGATGTCAGTCTGGTTGTTTCTTTTATCTGCTTGAAGAAAAGATTCAAATGAAGGTGTTCTGTCAGATGATCGAGGAACATTCATAAAGAAGAAAATGGATATTTATGCATCCAGGTTTAGTATCTTCTGTCAGAATGGAGTCTATTTTCCCTTTTGGTTTCTCCAGTGAATTCATCTATCTTCATTCTGTAATGTTTCCCTTTATGTCTTGAAAAATTGTCATCCTTTTCCTGGAGCTCCTTTTGGATAGTGTCTCATCCTAGTATTGGTATAAATTCAACTTAATTTTTATCTTTAGGAAACAGTTTAGTGCATATAGTTTATTGGGCATTGTGCATGGAGTTACTGTCATGATTAGGGGGAGGACATGGTGATTAGATCATAAGTATTTATTCTTGGGATAATTGCAAAGATTACCTTACATACATGCATAATTGCATAAATGCCACTCTCATATGCATATTAAATAAAAAATCTTGTTTTTGAAATTGGATGGTACAACTGTGTATATAAAATGAAAAAAAGGATTTACAAGTGTAAATAATGAGCTCTCAAAATTTCCATGTATAAAAGAGTACATCCAGAGGATGTGACATACACTTACCCCCCACACCAACATCTCAAAAAAAGAAAAGTTTTGAGAATCCATGTTACATAGGAGCTTAGCCCATTCTCTCACACCATCTCCAACAAAATCCCGGGTCCTTTCCAGAACTGTTGCCTTGTTTCTGAAAATTCTTCTATTCCTCTCCCCCCAGAAAGTTTACAGGGTGGCATGGAGGATAAGCCATCAGATACATCTATCTCCCTTAAGTGGCCGTTCTCTATTCCACCCCCTCAATAGGTGGTGCACACTCCCCCTACTATGCAATCTGCATTGCAACTTGTTCAACATATGGGACCAGACCTCCTGGGAAAAGTGGTAACCAGTGAACAAATGCTCGATATCTTCCGCATCCCCACATAAGTAGCAGAGAGTAGGGATATCCTCCATAAAGATACTGAGCTTGTCGCAAGTTGGGAGTCTACCATGGGCAATTCTCCACATCAGCACTTTGACTTTAAGCGGACTCCTCGACTTCCATATTTGTCCCTATAGGGAGAAGCACATGCTGCCGTCTGCTATAACCTAATAAGCTGACTTGACAGTGAAGGACCCTATCTTGCCTCATCTCCACCTCTACTCATCTGGCTTGCTTGCATGTAGTGTATGTTCTTGTAGCAGGGAAAGCATCTCCCCATGTACGTGGATCTCTTCCTTTCACAAGTGTCTTCTAAAGTTGGTGTCCATGCTCCCCTTGGTGTCTGTGTTTCAAAGTTATGGGCCACCATAGCCAATGGTTTCGAGGGTATTACGAAAAGTTGGGGGAAACTCTCTTTTAGTGGGTAGTCAATGCACCATCTGTCTTCCCTGAAGAGACATTTCAGCCCATCCTCTAGATTCACTCTAACTCCAGTCCTAACAAAGTCTAAGCTCTTCATAACTCTACTCCAAAGGTGAGAGATGCGGTTCTGAGAAGGTATGCCTTAGTCCTATACTCTTGCTCTATTGTAGTATCTTTGCTTAATGACTGTAGCCCAAATGGCTTGTTCTTCTATGCCATGTCTCCATAGCCATTTGCTCAAGAGCACTAGATTAATGTCTATGATGTTCTTAATACCCAGGCCTCCCACTTCTTTGCTCTCACAAACTCTCCCCCAACCTATGCAGTGCCAGCTTCTGCCTCTTCCTTCATTGTCATTCTAGAAGAAGTTGGCTTTAATAGACTCAAGCTTTTTTGCTACAAACCATGGGATTCGTAAGGTGTGGAGAAAGTAGATAGGTAGGCTATCCAAAATAGACCTGCATAGCACCAAGCATTGCCCGTAGGAGAGCATTCTCCCATTCCATTCTGCCAGTCTAGCATGGAATTTATCTACCATTGCCTGTCAATCCATTTGCACCTTAGAGAGTTTGGGGTGAGAGGGAGTCCAAGGTGATAAGGAATTCGGCAGTCTGGCAGTCCAAAAGGATAGCTCCTCTATGTCATCCCTCATATTCATGTTAACTCTCAAGATCTGACTCTTGTCAAAATTCACCTTGAGGTCACTGACTTCTTGTAGGGGTTATAACATCAGCTTGATGGTATACAATTGTTCCCCCCCCTCCTCCATGAAAATGATAGTGTCATCAACATACTGTTAATAGGTAATGAAATGACCTTGTGGTGCTACTTGGAACCCCTTGATTCGGTTCAAGGATTCAGTTCTTGACCGCAGCTTGCTCAAAATGTGTGCCATAAGTAGAAATAGGAGTGGAAACATAGGGTCCCCTTGCCTGAGGCACTTGCCACTGGAAGAAAGGTGATTGTTTACTATGTACGAGGACTGCAAAAGTGGATGATTGGATGCAAGCCCGAATCTAGCCAACTGTTTAACTCACGAAAATTTAATGGATAATCAATTTACGGGGGGAGGAGATAAAAGAGACAAAAATATTCGAGACATGCACGTTTATTTATTGGCATGCATATAAGAGCCGGTTACAGCGCATAAGTTCAATATTCCGTGAATTGAGTTTATCAGACGATTAGGGTTCGAGTACTGGACAATTCCCCACTAATCGCAATCGGTGTTCATTTACATCGGTACGAGTCCGAATACCCTTGATTAACTGCCAAAGAAAATCCACCATTTACATAAAGTTAGTTGTGATCTGAAGGCATTGCCCTAGGCGCTAAGTCGTGCGAGGCGATGCCAAGTATTGAGAATATTGCAGGAAGGACTACGAGCTTAACCGACGTAGTTACGAGGATCGAGGTAGATCCCCAAATTCGAAACCTCAAGACTCGAGGCTGCCATGTGTTGGCCATTTGACCTTTATGAGGTTAACTGAGTCTCGAAACTCCATAATTATCTTTGCAATATGCGAAGCATGGTATTTCGCGACTCAAGTATTCACAGGATTTTGTAGAATCATGCTCACATGGCCATTAGTATATTTCATGAGTACAGACTTGTCGACGAGTTTTTTTCGATTGCACATGACCCTTCATTCATAAGCAATCAAGATTTTGGTTGTACATGACCCTTTGCTCACAGGCAGTCAGAGTAATTTCGGACCTATCATGCGTATCTCTGCATTTTTTCACTTTTGGTGATATTTCTGCCAATTTTTCCCTTTCGGGATATTTTTGCAATTGTCTCGTCATTGGGGGTATTTATGCAATTTTTCCAGACCAAGGATATTTTGGTAACAATCTGGACTGGACATGGGTTTTTGTATAATCTTGGCAATAGGCGTAAGTCTCTCATTGCGGAAGACCTGTTGACCAAAGACTTTCAGAAGATTGCTTCCCCTTCTTAAGCTCTCATGAGTTGGGGCCCAGCTTCACGCGTCCATCAGCGCAACGCCGGGGATTGACTTGCCTAGTCAGGTCGCGGGGGTCAAGGGGGCAGCGCCCCTTGAGGGAGGAGCCCCCTGGAAGAAAAATTTTTATAATCCGTCTCCAAGGAGTGGCATGACCCGTTGTTCATAGACAATTAAGGTTTTGGTTGTACATGACCCTTTGCTTTCAGGCAATCAAGGTTTTAATTGTACATGACTCTTAGCTCACAGGCGATTAGGGTTTTGATGGCACATGATCCTTTGGCTCATAAGTAATTAGGGTTTACACAAATGTCCTGATCATATCCAGGGTGTTTACATAACCACATCACCGTACTTTAAAGATTTCTCCATATAAAGGGATTTTCTCTAGATTACACAATTCACAAAAAATGAGTTGTGATGCACATGGGTTTATAACATACCCTCGCAACACAACCACAGCACGAGGCTCTTGAACCAAGCACAAGCACCCACGATGAAACCCAGAAGATGGGCCTTCAAACAAAGCACAACACCAAACACTAGCTTTTCTCACGTTGCAGTCTTCCTCTGTGTTCTGTGTGTCTTCCAAATGGACCCACTGGGGATATTTATAGAGTTTCGAAGGACTCTGGCAGTTACACCCCCTATCTGGGCCAAAACAAGGGAATTTGGGAGTGGATCCGGGACAAATCCCATGTGGGGGTGGACCCGGTCTAAATCTCCCATATGGGGGTGGAATCGGGGCAAAACCCCATGTGGGGGGGTGGACTTTGTCCAAACCCCCCATATGGGGTGGAACCGGGGCAAAACCCCATATGGGGGTTGGACCCGGTCCAAATCCTCCATATGGGGCTGTAATTGGGGTCAAAACCTCCATATGGGGGGTGGACCCGGTCCAAACCCCCATGTGGGGATGAAACCGGTCCACACCCCCCATATGGGGGTGGACCCATGCTGTCACTACCATTTTTTTGTTGATTTTGCTGATGGGAGCTGGGTTTGCCAAAGGCTTGGCCTGAACTTGTAGACTGGAAAACATTTACTGCAGTGAGAAGCTTTGTTTATTGTTTCCATTGCAGCTACTTGTTAGTGTTGCTGCTGCAATGTTAGCCTTGTATTGCTACTGCTGCCATTAGGTTGCTGCTGCTACTACCTTTGAGCTGCTGCTACTGCCTTATGCTGCTGCCACTGAGATGTTGCCGCTGTCACTGAGCAGCATGCTGCTGCTATTGCCTTTGAGCTGCTGCCATTTAGCTGCTGTGCAATCCTTAAACTGCTGCTGCTGCTGCGGAGCTGCTGCTATTGCCTTTGAGCTGCTGCTGTTGTGTTGCTGCAGCTGCTCCTGAGTTATTGCAGCTGCTACAGAGCTGCTGCTGCTGTTGCAGAGCTGCTGCTATTACTTTTCACAGTGGGCTGTTGCTATTGTTGTTCACAGTGGGTTGTTGCTATTGCTGTCCACAGCTGCTACTATTATCATTGTTGCTGGTCATCATTCAATTGATACTGGTTGGGGAATTTCCAAGGACTATACCTGGCCTCTGATTGAGGGATGTTTTGTATCACCCATTAATTAGGGTAGAGCCTTGCTGCTGCTACTACCCTTGTTAGCTACTGCTGCAGCTATTTTAGCAATTGGACTGCTGCTGCAACCATTTTGTTAGCTGCTAATTCTGTTAGCTGTTGTTGCTAACTTATTTGCTGTGCTGTTGCAGTTATTTTGGTTAAGTAGGGTAGAATTTAATCAGCCTAAAAACCTTTAATCCTGTGTACAGGGTGGACCCGGGCCAGAAAAAACTCCCCTAGGGGTTAGAACCGGGGCAAACCCCCCTTGGGAGGGGTGACCCGGGGCAAATCCCCCAAAGGGGGAGTGGACCCGGGGCAAAACCCCCCCTTGGGGGTGGACCCGGGGCAAACCCCCCAAAGGGAGAGTGGACCCGGGGCAAACCCCTAAGGGGGGTGGATCCGGGGTAAACCGCCCCTTTGGGGGGTGGACCCGGGGTAAACCCCCCAAAAGGGGGTGGACCCGGTCCTAAACCTCTAGAATGGGTGAAAAAGTGGTGGCTTCCCCTATAAATAACTCCTCTACTGTTCATTTTTCACATGAGGAGAGGGAAATTGACGTTTCCTACGTGTGTGGTGGTTTGGTGATTTTGTGCTAGGTGGGGGTTTTCATATCATTGACTTTCCCTTCCTAACGCATTTCACTCATCATATATATTGTGGAATTTAACCACTTGTGGATGCCTTTTCCCCCAACTACTTTGAGGGGTTAACAAATTGGTTCAACACCAATCCATCTGTCATCAAAGCTCATTTTGCTGAGAACATCCAAAAGACATTACCAACTAACTCTGTCGTAGCTTTCTGAAAGTAAAACTTGGGCACTTGTCCCTTCTTCTTTAGTGCTTTCTCGGTGAACTGGCATTCATTAACCACCCAAAAATTATCTTGTATGATATGGCCTCTAATGAAAGTCCCTTGCTATTCCACTGATGACCCTATTTATGACACTCTCAAGTCTCAGCCATCAACTTAATAATGATCTGATAGGTCCCACTTAACAGGCTAATGGGCCTATAGTCCTTTAGGCTCTTTACTCCCTATTTCTTCAGGATGAGGATAAGGAATGTCTTGTTGATGTCTCTTAAGTGGGCCATACATTCTTGGAACTCCCATATTTCTGGAATAATATCTGGCTTTATAATTTCTCAGCTATGGTGGAAGAAGGCCATAGGAAAGCCGTTGGGCCCTAGGGTCTTATTCCTTGCAAGAGAGGATACCGCCTTCTTTGCCTTTTCTTTATTGAAAGGGCAGGAGAGAGCACTACTCTCTGCCACTGTAAGATGGGGAAGGAGGTCACTAGTAATTGACAGCCTGAGTGGTTCATCCTCCCATAGTAGGTGCGAGTAGAAGAGTCTAGCATGTCTCAAAATGTCTTTGTCCTGAGTGATGAGTTGGTCCCCCACTTTGATAGTCTTGATATAATTAAGTCTCATTCTCCTTGAAGCAGCCCTTTGAAAATAGGAGGTAGTCTTGTCCCTTCCTTAATCCATCTGTCTCTTGATCTCTACTTCGAGTATACCTCTTCTTTCCCTAGGATGCCTTCAAAGTCAGCCTTGACCTTGTTATTCTAAATTCTGTCCTATTCATCCTGTAGGCCTACCTCCTCCAAAGCGTCAAGTCCCTGTAGGTGTTTTAGAATCCTATCCTTTGCTACTTTGCCAGGGAGGGTCTTGGAGGCCCCCCGCTCAGTTAGCTCTTGTGCCAAGAGGTTCAGTTTACATGTGGCCATAGCTGATGCCTCGTGTCTTTGTCTCCTGAAGGAGGACAATATGTCTATTTTACATCTTACAAGGTCCCTCACCATCCTCCTCTTCTCCCTTCCACTGAACTTCACATCGTTGGATGTTAAGCTTAGCTTTCTCACTGGCAATTAGAAGATGCCATACCTAATGCATCCTCTTTTTCCTGCCTGGAGGCGGGACAACAGTGTGGTGATGTCCTGGCTGTTAAACTTTGTTAGTCTTGGCATACGACCAACTATTCTGCGTAAGTCAATTGCAGCAGATATGTGGAAGATCTTGGTTGGTCTCTACGGTCACAAGAACCTCTATCAGCTGAGTCATAACATCTACGAGTTGAAGTAGGGATCACTCTTAGTCACTTAGTATTTTTGCGCCCTTACTTCTCTTTAGAGTGAGTTGGATCTCTATCGGACTGCAAAATGGACCTCCCTTGCTGATCAGTAGAATTACTTTTCACAACAGGGAGATGACAAAATTGTCAAGTTCTTGAGTGGATTGAATTCAGACTATGATGTCCTCAGAGGGTAGATTCTTAGTATGGACATAGCTCCTTCTTTAGAAGAAATTTATTCCAAGATTCTAAGCGAGGAGTAGCGTCGTTAGGTTATGGGCAGCAAGGTACCCAGTTTCCCCACTTCAGATGTTACTGAATACTTTGCACTTGCTTCCACAATCAATACGCCTTGACTTGGGGATAGCAAGCCGTGGGATGAAAAGAAGTGTGAGTATTATGGCTGTACCAATCATGAGAATAATTTCTGCTGGGAAAAATTTCCAGATCAGAAATCGTACAAATTTAGAACGAAGAAGGAAAAACAAGCCGAAGTCAAGGTGGTTGTTGTTATGCCACCTCCTTTGCTCCATGAGGGAGGATCTTGAACTCTCACTACTCCTGGATTTTCTGCTACACTCTCCTTCTCTGATATTGCTACACTACAGCACACTCTCTTACAACTTCAGACTTCCACTTCTCTTTTTTCCTCCTCAGTTATAAATCGTGAAGCCTTGAGTGCCTTGACCAACCTGTCTGATCATGCCTCGGTTATTGATTTAGGTGCCATAGATCATGTGGTTGGTATTTCTAGATCTTTTACCTCTTGTTAACTGCTCTTTGTCTAGGATAAGCTTGCCATCGCCTATGACACCCGTGCTAGTGTAACTGGCAAAGGGTTCATTCATCTTTCTCATCAACTAACCTTGTTATGCGGAACGGCTAACCTAAACGGATCCGGCTAGGCGACCAAACAAAATCAACAATATGCTATAATAAATCGACAAATAAATCGTCACGCACACGAATTCGGAGAGAGATAATACGTGAAAATAACAGAAGCTATGTTCTAGGAAAGGCGTCCCTCGTAGCGAAAAGCATCAGACTGGGCGGTAGGTAGGACTACCACGGCCTAGGGTACCAATCTCACATGCAACAAACTCAAAAACTACGCTCTCAGGTGGAACACTCACAAGCACATAGCCCGGTAGAAAATAGTGAACAAGCTAGAATAACCTAACCCACTCCACAGCGGTAGTAATAACACAGATACTAAATAAGCAAATCAAATGAGTAGCTTTCCAGCACTAACTGACTCGCTGAGGAGTGAGCACACTACTAGGAACACACGCCTGATGGGAGGCAAACACGCTGGTTAGTGGCTGAACTGGGACGCAGAGAGACACAAGTGGCGGCATCTTTCTACAGGGAAAGCAGTAACGAGGTCGTGGGTGGCCCTGGCTATTGACGCTATGGAGGACTCTATAGCGGCAAGGGTCCAACGGCTACTGTTGCCGGCGCTGGAATGAGGCAGGTGACTGCTGGATTGGGCGACGGGGCTGTGGGCGGCGTCATCAGCCCGGGTTGAGGTGGCAGAAGTTGCGGATGCAGTTGGCGTTAGTGTATAGGGGTGCGATCGGGAGCTCTGTGCAGAGCGGTGCCGACCTCACACTTGTAGCGGGAGGGATAGGCCGCCAGAGAGTTGGAGCTCGACGGTGGTGAGGTGCGGCCGCAATGGCTTTGTCTGGGGTGCAGGGAAGGCTACGGGTGACCACAACAAGTTGAATGGTCGGCTGGGGCGGAGGTGGGTGCGGTTGCTCTGGCAGCCGGTGCGGAGGGAGCTCTTGGTGGAGTCCTGGCACTGAGGGGCAGTGGATGGTGGCGTGGGCGCGGCAGTCGCATGGCAGAGGAGGCGGCCTGTGTCGGTTGAGCGTAGGGAGAGAAGGAAGAGGCGGGGTCGGCGGTGCTCGGGGGAGTGCTACCGTGGCTGGTGGTGGGCGGTGGAGGCGGCGATGGCAAGAGGTTGGGGTTGGGTCGCGGATGTCAGGTTCGTAGGGATAGGGCCTTCCTAGGGCTTCACACCCCACCTAGGGCTTTGCACTCCGAGGAGAAGAATTGGCCGCTCTCTGGCAAATTCTCATTCACATCTTCATTAATCTAAAAAATTGAGATTACATTATTATTTGTAGAGGATGAAATCTTAATAGTCCTCCTCCAAACTCTATGACCAATATATCCCTAGGATCAAAAATAGTGCGAAAATCACACCCAAAAATACATAAAATGGAAAAAGACCACTAATGAACCACTAATGGGCCTCACAATCAATAAAATGACCCACTAATCAAATAAAAAATACATCAATCAGCTAATGGACTATCATCAAGCCAAAGAGATGTCGGTGTCATTGTTGGAGGCAAGGATGGCAAACTCGGTTTCGGTCTCGGTTTCGCCCGGGTCCGAAACCGGCCGAAACCCATATAACAGGTTAAAAAAATTAAAATTAATTCTAAAAAATCTGAAAAAAATCTTAAAAAATATAAATAACTACTTAAAATCATAAAAAATCATAAAAATCATTACACATGCATTTCATTGTATAAGTTAGTGCAATAACCTTGAAATAGACAACTACAAAAATTCAACTTCAAACATTGAACATGTGTAAGTCATATTCCATTGTACATTAATAGAAGCAGTACAATAAACCAATTTGGACAAAATAAATGTTATAAAAATTCATTGATTCTTACCTAATATGGATAATAATTACTAGAAGAACCTTCTCCCTCATCGTCTGGCCCTTGATGTCGATACCCATAACCAGGTTGCATGTATGGTCTATATTCACTATAACCAAACAATGAGGTAGCCAAGTCCTGCATCCCTCTTTGGATCCCTCTTGGAGTGTTTGGTTGGCTTGATTCGAATCCAGTATCAACATAGGAATCTTGAGGAAGAGAAGAGTCACTGGTCGAATATGGATGGAACTGAAATGATGGTTCATAATTCTGGGCCCCCATAAATAGCTGCTTCATGTTGGCCACCTTGGTAACCTGGTGAACCATATCCATGCTGACCTTGACTATATCCAGTAGTACCACTTGCAGCACCTGCACCACCTGTACCACCTGCAGCACTAGTACCACCTGCAGCACTAGTACCCCCTGCAGCACCTCCGGGATGATCATCATCATCATCATCATCATCATCAGAATCATAAGAAACCAGTCGCCTTTTAACTTTTGAGGATGCTTTTTTCTCTTTTGGAGTGCTTTTTTCAATCAACGTTGACACGAGTCCTTTTCCCCTTGGTGTGTGCCTCACATAAATCTGCTTCAACTCCTCAATTGCCGGGTCCTCTCGAGCAGCAGCATTTGCCCTCTCAGTTTGCCTATGCACTGATGTACTTCTTCTTAAGGAGGACATTCTAGGAGTGACTGGCCTGCTATCTGTATCTGAGTGTCTAGCTGGCTCAAACTCGAACTGCTCCTCAGTGTCATCAACCACCCTAGACTGGTGCGCATGAGTATCTCTGGCCCTCTTTGATTTGCTTCTTAATTCGGGATCTCTTGCCTCATCTTCATCAAGTATGCCCTCTGCCCATCTTCTATCATCAACATCAAAAACGGGCTCATCAACCTGCTCTCGTGTCTCCACCCAAGACTGTAAGGTATTATCATCATCAAATAAGGCATCCACATCAATCTCTGCGGCGGCATCCTCGGCGACACGTTTGTCTCGCAGCTGTTGTCTCAACCTCATATTCTTTATTCTCAACCTCATATTGTAGTGGCAGTACACTAATTTCTCTAACCGATCAGCCTTTAGCCGATTGCGAACCTTTGAGTGTATAAGGCTGAACGTGCTCCAATTCCTTTCACATTGGCTTGCTGATGTGGTTTGACTCAACACCCTGATTGCAATGAAAGCCAATGCAGAACTGCCCGATTGTCTATTGTTCACCATGATCCACCAGTCAGCTGTTACACCAACCAACCATAAACAAATAAATATAAGATGTAAATAAAAATTAATTAAGGAAGATGTAATTGCAAAGAAAGCACAAAGATGAAGTATACCTGGGCTCACTCTTCCCACTGCGTATTGCAATTGGGAGTCAGAATACGTCCCACTTTTCATTCTATAGGAGGTCATCTACAAAAATTACATAATAGATTAGCATTACTACGTAAGTAAATTCTATACCTCTTATTCATGAAATCAAACAGGCCAACCTCTACTTCCGCCTGAAGCCTCTTATCTTGTGTCCTCGATAAACGACCAATGACTCTTAAAGTGCCTTGAAGCACCTCGGCATCAACATGTGCATTGGCATTGTACATTAATCGAGGGTTCAGAAAATAACCTGCATTTGTATATAGTTAATGTATGGTCAATAATATATGAATACAAATAATCACTCACCAGCTGCATGCAAGTCGTGGTGTAATGTGGTGTCCCATCTATGGTCAATAATCTTCCACCACTTTGCATGTTCTTTGGGAAGGGACTCCTGCAACTCCAATTTCGCACGGTCCATGGCCTCATAAAGATATCCCATATCATTCTTGTCATCGCCATCCACCAATCTTAGGACCTTCACGAGGGGGGTGACTACTTTCATGTATCGTGTTACTCTGCCCCAGAATTTGTTGTCGTCCACGATTCGACAGACATCCAAATAATCCATCTGAGCATCAACATTGCCCTTGTCGATGTATTCCCGCAGGGTATTATGGTACATGAAAGCTTTCAACTCATTCTTATACCTGTGCAAAGAAATAAAATTTGAATCAAATACAGATCATAACTATAAGGATAAAGAAGTAATAATTGAGTTCAACAGTATACCTATGCAGAGACTCCAAAGAAATAAAATTTGAAGCAAATCTGGTTGGCCCTGCACGTATAATATCTCGCCCCCCACTTGCATGCTCCCTGAACATGTTCAATATCCTAGGATGGCCATAAATATACTGGGTAATCTTTTGTGCCCTTTCAACCGTCTTCTTCACATGTTTGTCCTTCCCTATGTCTTCAAGTATGAGATCAAGACAATGTGCTGCGCATGGGAGCCAATATAAATGCCTGCGCTTATGCATCAATTTCCTCCCTGCAGCCTTATAACTGGCTTCATTATCAGTCACAACTTGTACAACATTTTCTTCACCAATTTCGTCTACCATGTTGTCCATCAAATGAAACAAATAATTGGCATTTTTTTTCAAAATTTGATGCATCTACAGATTTTACAAATACTGTACCTTCGATGCAATACACCAAAAAGTTAATCATGGACTTTTTCGTGGTACCAGTCCAACCATCACACATAATAGTGCATCCTCTCTCCATCCATATATGCTTGAAGCTTTCAACCCACTGATGGAGCTCCTCAACCTCTGCCTCAAGGCCACGCCCGTATATGTCCCGACGTGACGGCGCCTTCAACCCAGGGCCAGCATCTGCTATGGCATCCAACATAGGTTGAAAATATTCACTTTCAGCAGCATGTGCAGGGACACCTGCATGAAAAAACCATTTACAGATGCTTTTAAATGCATGCCCTGCAACTTCTGCAGATTTTTTGACCCCTCTTAATGCACTTTTGATCTTAGGTTGTGTAGCCTGGGGCCTTCTGTGGAGATAACTGTCCATGGGGCCTGCTCTCTGCGTCTGCGGGGGCGGGGCAGCAACATCAGGACGTCGTGCAGCTGTACTGGAGTAGGTCCCTCCTGAACCCATGGGTGCCTTTCCTTTCCTTCGAGCGGCTTCTTCACGCTCCCTTGCTTCAGTCAGTTCCGGATCAGAATCTTCAGTGCCTTCCTCATCATCATCCCTCCTAACCCTTCTGCCAGAAATCTCCTCAGCAATTTCCTCCTCATCCTCAGCCCTTTGTTGCACCCTCTCCTTTTTCCCCACAAGGCACTGGCGCATCTCCTCTCGCACCTCTCGTGGACAGTGGTCGCATTGTCTCACCTCTCCTCGTACCCCTGCCAAATGTTGCTTGCCTCTGGTAATTCCGCCATACATCTCCTTACGACAGTAATTACATTTAACCTTCCTTCTCTTAGCATCAACTAAGGACATGTGGGCCCACCCCGGATCCTCCTGCCCTTGCTGCTCATGTGTTTGCTGACGTCTAGGCATGATGCTGCATTAAAAAGTTACACAGTCAAAGATAAACAATTGTAAGTACAAAACAAAAGACCCAAATTTATGAATGAATTAGGGCTTAATTACCAAATAACCCTTAATCATGTGTCATAAAAATATAATCCCAGCATGATCCTACCCCACATTCATCAATGAAACTTAATTAACGTTCAATTGTGGCTAAGAAACTCGAATTAGACAAAAGGCCCAATTTTTATGAACTAATTAAGTCTTAATTACTAATTAAGTCCTAATTACCCTTCATAAAAATACAATCCCAGCATGATCCCACCCCACATTCATCAATGAAGCTTAATTAACCTTCAATTGTGGCTAAGAAACTCGAATTAAACAAAAGGCCCAATTTTTATGAACTAATTAAGTCTTAATTACTAATTAAGCCCTAATTACCCTTCATAAAAATACAATCCCAGCATGATCCCACCCCACATTCATCAATGAAGCTTAATTAACGTTCAATTGTGGTTAAGAAACTCGAATTAGATAAAAGGCCCAATTTTTATGAACTAATTAAGTCTTAATTACTAATTAAGCCCTAATTACCCTTCATAAAAATACAATCCCAGCATGATCCCACCCCACATTCATCAATGAAGCTTAATTAACCTTCAATTGTGACTAAAAAACTCGAATTAGACAAAAGCCCCAATTTCTATGACCTAATTAGGGCTTAATTAGCAATTAACTCTTAATCACCCTTGGGAAAAACTAATTACCCGCATGATCAAACCCCAAAATCCTCAATGAACCTTAATTTAACTTCAATTGAGCCTAAGCAAACCAATTTAGACAAAAGCCCCAATTTTTAAAATCTGATTAGGGTTTAATTAGCAAATAACCCTTAAGCCCTTAATCACCCTTGGAATAAACTTAATAAGCAAGACTTGCTTACCCCAAATTTTTAACCCAACCAAAAGAACACAACAAAATAATCAAACAAAACCAAATGAAATTAACCTCAAACAAAATAATCAAACCCTTGAAGTTGAAGTTGTGTTGGCCTCGGTGTGCGGCGCAAGAAGGCTCCCTCAGACCTCAGTCCCTCTCGGCCTCTCCCTGTCGGACGGCTTTTCACCCTTGGTCGGACAGCTGCCGGCAGGAGCAGCCGCAGCACAGCAGCAGCAGCCGCAGCACAGCAGCAGCAGGCCGCCAGCAGCAGCTGCAGCCTGCAGCACAGCAGCGGCAGCAGCACAGGCGCGGCAGCGGCAGCGGCAGACACCACCCGCGACGCAGACAGCAGGGGCCAGGGGGGGAAGGTTTCGGCCGAAACCTGTGGGTTATGGGGTTTCGGGGGCCAACATCGGCCATAAAGTCACGAGTTTCGGCCGAAACCAAACGGTTTCGGGCCGAAACCGTTTGGTTTCGGGCGAAACTCGTATCGGTTTCGCCCGAAACCGATACCCCCCTTTAGTTTCGGATTGCTACAGTGTTTAATGTGTGTTTCGGATCGGTTATGGCCGAAACCGATACGTTTCGGCCGAAACGTATCGGTTTCGGCCGAAACTGCCATCCATGGTTGGAGGCCTCCGACGATGGTAAACATAGGTCGGGTTGAACCGAGTCCGCGCTCGGGTGCCCTCACCACCTTGTCCTCCACCCTTCATGTTCTATCCCTTTTCATTAATTTGCTTTCCGTCAACAGTCTTACCTAATTATTGTTTAGTAACCTTCTTTCCTAATCATTGTGTTTTTCAAGATCTGTAGTCAAGGCAAATGATTGGAATTGACCATTGTTTTTCAACCACGTGAAAAGAGTGCACTCTAGTCATTTGCACCTTCCAGCTTGGATAGGAGGTTATAGAAGATCTAGTTGTGACACTCTCGTTTAGGACACCTTTCTTTCCATTCTCTGAAGGTCTTGTTTCCTTGTTTGTTTCAGTCAGTCGGTGTCTAGTCTGTTAGTTGGCAAAGCATCGTAGAATCATTTTCCTTATTTTATGAATAAAAGTACTTTTTTCTTTTGAACTTGTCCATTCTGATATGTGGGGTCTTTTTTTAGTCTCATCCTTGGATGGCTATCGATATTGTACCACATTCATGGATGATTATTTACACTATACTTGGCTTTATCTGTTGAAATCTATGGACAAAGTTTCCTGTGCTGTTCAATTGTTTTGCAACATGGTCAAAACTGAATTTGGTCAACTTGTGAAGGTTTTTCGCTCTGATAATGTCAGAGAATACTTTGCTCGCAGCATTAATGGTTTTTTCAAGACGAGAGTATCATCCATGAGTTCTCTTGTGCTTATTCTCCACTACAGAATGGTGTTGTCAAGTGTAAAAATTGTCATCTCCTTAAGACGGCCAAGGCACTCTTGCTTCAATGTTATCTTCACGATTTAAATATTTTTAGGCTGATGCAGTCTTGGTTGTCAATTATCTCATCAATTGGATGCCATTTAAGACCTTGCAAATTCATTCCCCCTCTCCATATTTTATCCAAACAAACCCTTGTTCTCTCTATTACCATGGGTATTTGGTAGTTTTTTGTTTTATTCATTCTCTTGGGCCTGGTGGTTCCAAATTTGATCCACATGCTGATTGGGGTGTCTTCCTTGGTTATTCTACTACTTAGAAGGGTTGCCGTTGTTATGACACTTCTGCTGGTCGTATTGTGGTTCTTAAGGATATCACTTTCTTTGAGTCTGAGACTTGCTATTCTCCCTGGACTCAGTATCACGGAAAGACTTTAGGTGATTGTTGAACGAATTTATTTTTCTCTTAAAGCAATGAAGGGAAAATGAAATTTAAATCTAGTGGCAGGCACGAGAAGACACATGAGTCTGTGCTGTCCCAGTGTCGGGTGACATGTACGTGATTCGGGAAAATTCCGTCGGGTACGCGGAATGACCAAAGTACCTACAAAACAAATAAATTCGGCAAGGGATTAAGATTTTGTAACTCACATAGTGAGTAAAATGAGTGAGGAGGGCAAAGACTTAGGGTGCGTTTGGAATGGCTTTTAGGGGGTGGCTTTTGGCCTCAGAAACCACACCCCAAAAGTCAAAACAAATGGGTCACTGTCACATCAAACTTTCCCCAAAGTCACTTTTTAATTTTAGAGAGATATAGGAACAAAAAAGTCATCTTTTGAAAAGCCCAAAAAAGCTCATATAAAGGCGATTCTTCTCTCTCTAGAGGCTTTTTCAAAAAGGCCAAAACCCACATGAATTATCAAACACGCCCTTTAGAGAATGAAGCCCTTCCGCGCAAAAAAAAAAAAAACCAGTGCAGAGAATCACAAACCATACATAAATGCACCAAACACGTGGGAAACGTCGTTATCCCTTCTTCTACGTGGATTAGATGAATAGTGGAGGTTATTTATAGGGGCCACCCCCTTTATTCCCTCCATGAGGGGTTTGGACCGAATCAAACCCCCACTTGGGTTGGACCAGATCCAACCCCCAAGTAGGGGGTTTGGACCGGATCCAACCCCCAGGTAGGGGTTTTGGACCGGATCCAACCTCTACTTGTTGGGCCCAGATCCAACCGGTCCAAAACCCAACAAGTAGAGGTTTGATCCGGTCCAAAACCCCTACTTGGGGGTTGGATCCGGTCCAAACCCCCAGTACGTCCAAACCCCCTATTGGGGGTTTGGACCGGATCCAACCCCCAAGTAGGGGGTTTGGACCGAATCCAACTTGCAAGTAGGGGATTTGGACCGGATTCAACCCCTATTTGGGGATTTGAATCGGATCCAACCCCCAAGTAGGGGGTTTGGACTGGATCCAACCTCCCCTGGGGGCTTTTGGACCATATCCATCCCTCTTTGGGGAGTTTTAACCAGTCAATACCCTAGGTTGGGTCCATTGGACCGGATGGAGCACTGGGTTATGGGGTTTTGCCCTGATTAAATTCTCACAAGGGGTCTCCTGCCCTAATTAAAACTCTCAAAAGGGGCATGTTATCCCCAATTAAATCCCACTCAAGGGATGAAGGTCGGTCGGTTATATGATGGATTGGTCGTCCGATGAGAGTGCCAAGATAAAATTCTTGGCGAATACGACCCAGATGGGTCGACAGGAAACTCACGGCGGCGTGAAGACGTGGTAACATAATATCTTCTTCCAGACCGTGAAGGTAACATCTGGGCTGGCTGTCTGGATGCTTCCTAGTCCAATGAGTTCATTCTGAGTGAGAGATATCCCATCAACGATGCGGCTGACTTTGATGGAGCTCAGTTTAAAGGTCCGGTCATGCCAAAGGAAGATGAAGATAGCGACAGTCATCACTGCCGTAACAATGACAACCGTTACCGCAACAGTGACAACAACTACAATGAAAGTTACTTAGCAGTGGACTCCCATGTCTAAGAATTCCCTCGTGACAGGGGCACCAAATTTGAATAAATCCCCTTATCACTTATACTAAGTAGAATAAATCCCCTTATCACTTATACTAAGTACCCAAATGATGGGTTGGGTGAGCAGTTAGAAGGTCATCTATAGTGGTCGACTTCCCTTCTCTCCCTCATTGAGGGGTTTTTGGATTAGATACACCCCCAACTGGGGGGTTTAGACTAGATCCAACCCCCAATTGGGGGGTTTGGACCAAATCCACTCTCAATTGAGAGGTTTGGATCGGATCCAACCCTCAACTGGGGGATTTGGAGCGGATCCACCCCCAACTGGAGGGTTTGGACCGGATCAACCCCCCCATATGAATGGTTTGGACCAAATCTATTGACAACCGCTCGAGGACTATATAAATACCCCCTTAGTGGGACCCAGGGGGACAGACAGACTGAACGTAGGAAAGCGTAGGAGAGAGAAAGACTACTTGTGTTTGTGCTAGTGCTTCTGAAGGCCCATCCTTGGGTTTTGCTCGTGCTTGTGCTTGTGCTGTGTTATGCTCGTGCTGTGAGGATATGACATAAAAAAGATCCCTCTCTTGGCCCGTGTACATCATAAATTCCTTTGTGATTTATGTAATTTATGTATTCCTTTGGGAAAATGATGTCATGCCCCTCAAACTTCTAATTTTGTACAAAGGCCCTTGTGAGCCTTGTGATTGTGTAAACGCCCGGCATATATATGGGAAATGTGCACAAGCCCTGATTGTCCACGTAAAAAGGGGTCTTGTACAACCTAAAACTTGTCGAGAAAACTCTATAATTATAGATATTATTGCAATGCCGTGTACTTTCTCCAATGATTCATAAACATTTGTTTGTGACCATGTGAGCCCGCGGTTTTCCGAGATAGCATGAATGTTCCCGTCACGAGACACTATGTCTTGCATCATGATCAAATGGTGATGAATGTTCGAGACCGAGTTGACCTTGAGGGGTCAAATGGCAAACAAATTTTTGGCTTTAACCTCTAGATTACATGTGTACCCTCGATGGGTACAAAGGTCACCAAGCACCTCAATTTACATAACCACATTGGATGGGCTTACAAAATTTTTCTAAAAATTTCCAAACGCTTCTGACAGTCGGCATAGCGCCGTATGGCATGGCGCCTGCAGTTATGCCTTCAACATCATGACTGATGTTGTGTAGGTTAACAATTTTCTTTGGCAGTTAATCAAGGGTATTCGGGCTAGTACCGATGTAAATAAACATTGACTGCGGTCGGTGGGGAATTATCCAGTACCCGAACCCTAATCGTATGATAAACCCAATCCACGGAATAAATAACGCACATGCCATGGCTGGCTCTTGCGCACATATGTTCAATAAACGAACGCTTCTGTTCTTTTATTTTGAACACAAATTTTATTCTTTATTTTTTTCCTTGAGATAAACAGTGATATTGTTGACACTGACACTATTGCTCCTGTTGTGCCTCTCTTGTTCTTGCCCTCTACTTTAGTCACACAAGATGTTCTGTCTCATGGTCCTGTTGTTGATGATGTACATGGACCTGAAAGCTTCTAATCACATTCAAGAGGAGAAATTCCAAAATAAGCCAACTACTGATTAGCCAATTTCAGAGGTTATTGCGGCCCCAGTTCCTGATTAGTCATCTAGAGATTGATGTAGATATGCCTATTGCTGCTCGTAAGGGAGTTCATGGGTGTGCCAAGTATCCCATCTCCAAATCTATGAATTACTCTCACATTTCTCATTATCATACCTTCTTATCTGCCATATCTTTTGTTTCCATACCTAATCTTTTTTTGAGGCTGTTAAAGATCCTAATTGGTACTAAGCAATGGAAAAGGAGCTGAGTGCACTGTGCAAGAACGAGACATGGGAGTTAGTTGATTTGCCCAGGGATAAGACTCCAGCTGGATCCAAATGGGTCTACACCATCAAGTACAATGCAGATGGTGCGATACAAAGATATAAAACAAGATTGGTGACAAAGGGATGCACTCAGAATTATGGGATTGACTATTAGGAGACTTTTGTACTTAGGGCAAAATTCAAATCCATCAGAGTGATTTTATCTCTTGTTGTACAACATTCGTGTGCCTTGTATCAGATGGACATGAAGCCTTTCTAGATGGTGATCTGCCAGAAGAGGTTTATATGCTGCTCCCTCCTAGTGTTGATAAAAAAGGAAATGTTTGTAGACCCAAGAAGGCTTTGTATGGATTGAAACAATCACCCAGAGCTTGGTTTGATAAACTCCATCAAGCTATGATTCGATTTGGATTCAAACAGTCAAATGCTGATCACACATTGTTTGTCAAATGGAAGAATGGTCATGTTACAATACTTGTGTATGTTGATGATATGATTTTTACTGGGGATGACATAGTGAAAACCAGGTGTTTAAAAAGCGAACTAGCTACTGAGTTTGAAGTTAAAAGACCTAGGAGGTTTAAAATATTTCCTAAGAATAGAGGTAGCTAGATCACAAGAAGGGATCTATATATGCCGGAGGAAATTTGTTCTAGACCTACTGGCTGAAATAAGAAATTTGGGGTGTAAACCTACAACTACCCCAGTTGAACTCAATCATAGTCTGACTGAACAAGATGGTGAAAAAGTTTCTCCAGAAGACAGTGTTCTGTATCAACGACTGGTTAGGAAGCTTTTGTATCTTTCTTTAACCAAACGTGATTTATCATATGATATTAGTGTAGTAAGCCAGTATATGCATGCTCCTCGGATGTCTCATATGAAAGCTGTGGAATAGATCTTGAGATATTTGAAATCTTGTCTCAGGAAAGGTATTCTTTTCAGGAAAACTAATCATCTGAAAATTGAAGGATATGTTGATGCAGACTGGGTTGGCCCTAAGGATGATAGGAGGTCAACCATTGGATACTGCACTCTACTTGGAGGAAACCTAGTTACTTGGAGAATCAAGAAATAAACCGTGTGTGTCAGGTCTAGTGCTGAAGTAGAATATAGGGCAATGGCAGATGGTCTTACTTAGTTACTGTGGTTAAGGCTTCTTCTTGGTGAGCTAGGAATTCAGGTGCTATGAAGCTCTATTATGACAATAAAGCAGCATCAACATTGCTAACAATCCAGTGCAACATGATTGGACCACAGTGAGATTGACCGGCATTTTATTAGGGAAAGATTGGACTCTGGGGAGTTGTGAGTACCATATGTGAAGTCTCAAGATCAAGCTGCAGATCTTTTCACCAAAGCTTTGACAGAGACTCAGTTTGTTTCGGGTTTAAGCAGGCTAGGCATGTGTGACATCTATGCTCAGCTTGAGAGGGTGTGTGGAGAAATAAACAGTTAAAGGGGCAATTTGGATGTTTTCTAATTTTCTATTCTTAATGGATTGATGTGTAATTTTCCCTTTTCCTTCTGGTCGCCCTCTTTGTGAAGGTATTTCTATGCTTCTGTATTGTGGGAATTAACCAATTTATATAGAGAAAAAGGGTGGCTCCCTGCAGGATAGAGCTGACCCTCTCTTTCTCCCTCTCGGCCTCTCTCTCTCCCTATCTCACATCACTCACAAGGGGCTTGGGAGCTTAATGGGCTCAATTTACTCAAGTCCAATACACTATTAGGCTTGTGAATTTGTGGTGTTATATAATGAGAAGGATATTTTTGCACATATGTTTACTTAGTGAGGTATCTGAGAATGGCATTCCATAATTATGCATGCATGAAGTTTTTTTTTTGTAATTGTCCCCTTATGCTATTGATTATTTATAGATGCATGAAAGATATAAGCACCCATACCTCTTGTCTGATATTGTATATAATTGGATTGGCAGGAGCTCTTATGCAACGGGTGTGCACATCAGCAGAAATTAAGTTTTACTTCAGTAGTTTCTATGAAAATGGAGGCAAGAGCAACTACTTGAAGCCTAACAGGAACTGTAACTTGACTTCATGGGCTTCTGGATGTGAACCTGGATGGGCATGCAGTGTTGGTCCAAATCAAAAAATTGATCTTTACAATGCCAAGGATATGCCTCCTAGAACTCTGGACTGTCGTCCATGTTGTGAAGGCTTCTTTTGTCCCCATGGCATTACTTGTATGATACGTAAGTTTTTGTCTTTGTCCATCGTGCAAACATTTATTATAAACAACCCTATCTTCTTTTTTCATGTTTATACCAAATGTTTTCGGTAACTCATTTTTTTTGTTTGGTAGACTTGCTGTGTTCCTGTGGTCTTTGTTATCTATATCATCAGATTGTCACAATGGACTAACTGGTTTTGAATAACGAGTTATCTGTTCTTTCTTAGAGCATCTGAATTGGTTTTTCTCTTTTTGTCCTCTCTTGATGCTACCTGTCGGCTCTCTGCTTATCATCCTCAAGCATTACTTCAGATAGTCCTGCTGGATTTAATTTCGGTTATAATTCAATTTTCTTAGACAATAGTTTTCATTTCCTTTTGAAGTGTCCTTCATATGGACCTATCTGTCTGGGGAAATAGAAAAATCTCTATCTGCTGTGCATATTCACCATTATTAGATATTCTGACTTCCAATTGTCATTAGAAGGTTTAAAAAGAAGAATAAACTATGCTAATCTACTCACTCACATCTGCAAATTCTGTCAGGAATACCAGACATTCTAAAAAATCACTTAAGTAATATTTCCAAATTCTGACACATGTATTAGGAAATACAAATTCAATTTATAGAAGCTTCAAGTGATTGAATGTCAAATTTATTGTTGTAATCATGCTACTTTCCTTTCATTTTGTAGTTCCACTTCCAAAGAGTATGCTCTTTCTTTCCTGGTTAACAATTTACAGAATCATAATAATTTAATGAAGTAGAATGATAACGTATGGGAACTCTTCATGGAGAAAATTAGTCAAGCAATGAGATATCTTTGTTCGTCTATAAGGGTTCAATGCATTGTTTTCCTGTTATAAAACCTTTCGGTGGCCGTGGGCCTTAGTTCCTTCCCTCAATTGATGGCATGGTTGAGGAAGCCACCCAGTACCACCGTGGATTGCTTGTGCTCCATTTTTTCTAACTAAATCACAAGTGACCAAACATGAGTTTAGGCTCAATGTTAGCTAAAAGATAAAATGTAGGGATCAGAACTCACCACATTTATTTTCTATCTGATTATATGCATCACACCAACAAAACCATGGACCCTAACTAACATACTGACCGAATGTAATCTTGACGATGGAACTTCTTCAGATTCCTTAGGATCATCAATCCAAACCAGTGGCAACTTTCCTGTAAATCTCCCTTTTGGCAAGGACTCTCAGAATTTTCTCTTCTGACTCATGAAGCTGGAATTGTTTTATCTTTATATTTTGTCTTAGTTTTCTGCTTGATTGTGAATATGCAACAATTGCTCCCATCCTTTCTCATTTAATTTTTCTAGAGAGCCTTTATTCATAATCCTATGGCTACTTGCAATTTGTAGTGCATATGTTTCTTTGGCACTGATTGTCTGAAAGATGTTCCTTACTACTATGTGGTGCTTCTGTTTTATGTCAAATAAAGCTTGCCCCTTGGGTGCATACTGTCCACTCGCAAAACTCAATAAAACTTCTGGCGTTTGTGACCCGTAAGTAAAGTCTTTGGACCTATCTCTTCAATGCCAAATTTTGGTTGTTAGTTGATTTTTGATATTTTTGGTTGTGCCATTGCAGATACCATTATCAGTTACCTCCTGGACAACCAAACCATACCTGCGGTGGAGCAGATATTTGGGCAGATGTTGGCAGTAGCAATGAAATATTCTGTCCTGCAGGCTATTACTGTCCAAGTACAATAAAAAAGATTCCCTGTAGCAGTGGGTATTGTTTTTTATCCTAAAAGCCAAAGCCATATCATTTTATTTATGCCTTTCTTCTTTTGTTATTGAATGTGATAATCCCATAACATATTAATAAAAAAGTGTAAAAACTACAACTATAAGATTCTCCATAGAAGGATACAAAGAAATTCTCCAGCAAGAGTAACAAATGTTGCACATGCCACATTGTCCAGTAAAAGAATTTTCCTACTCTGAAGTCATCAATCCCAATGCCAATCTATTGTAGGTAAGATAAGATAGATTCAAACATCATTATCCAAAAATATTATGACAAAATTTTGACTTTTACGGAATCTTTCATTATTTTTTTTAAAAATCTTTGTAAACAAAGTTATTTATCTGACAGTTATTCTTTTTACAATTCTGCAGGCATTACTGCAGGATGGGTTCTACATCAGAAAAAAGTACGTAGCGGATGGTCTTTATTCACTCTCCTTGTAAACACCAAGTTGTATATATCCTTTAATATAATCATGGTACTGCCTGCTCCTTTTTTGGTGGGAGTGGAGGGAGTTAGTGAATTGGATATATTTTGTTAGCAATGGATGACAGTAGCTCAGAGGATACAATTACAATTTCGTTGTTTTTCTTTTTAATGTAAACTGTACAACATATTCATTAAGGATAGGTATACACCTGAGATAAACAAAAAAATATCAGTCCCCCAAAATATACCCACCATGCCATATCCACGATTAAAAAAAAGTCGCATGCCTTTTTAATGTAAACCTCTATTGTTTCTCTCGCTCCAAATTGACCACAGCATGGCTGGAAGGCACATCATCCAATTTTCCTTTTCCTGCTGAACTGGTTTGTGTTTGGTCCATTCTTTCATAATCTCTCCCATGCCTTGCCTTCTTACCCACTTCACATTAATAGTCTCGAATAGTTGTACCCAGACTGTTTCCATGATTCCACAGTTGAGAAACAAATGATCTGTGTCTTCCTTATAGCGCCCATGAAAGTTGCAGATCTGTTTGATGTTTGCTTTGACCTTCACCAGAGGCATATGTAATCAGGCATTGATGTGTTTGTTCATTGAACAAGAATTTAAATAAGTCACATGGTGCTACTTAATTAGGCATTGGCATTGCAAAAGAATATTTTTGTCATAACCAATAAAACATATCATTCAACATTTGGTCCAATACTGTGTGCCTCTATTTGTTTTTCCTCTAACATGTTATCATATGCTACGAAAGATCTCTATTTTTTGTGCATTCTTCTGTTGATGGTACGATAATATCAAACAGCGTCAATGTATAATGATGTACACAACTGCACAAGCGCTTTTGACATCTTCCTTAGATCTTTATACTGAGTAATGTGTTTTCCTGAAATTTTGCAGGGTGCTTCAAGAAGAGTTCTTGTAAACCAAACTCTTCAAATCAAGACATTACCCTTTTCGGAGTGTTGCTTATTGTAAGTAATTACATCTTTCCTTTGGCATTCTAACTGTTGATTTTTTTGAAGACCATGGAACATCCATGGCTTTTGTTTCACTCGATGGCAAAATGCATAAATCCACCAAGTTTATTTGCTCATTTTATTACATGAGGCTTTTTAAAGACTGTGCTTTGATGGCAAAGGTATTATACCCCTAAATCTTGCACATTATGATAACCCTTGAAACATTAAAGAACTAAACACCCTGCAATTGTGAAGATTTTTCTCACCTTCAATTGCTTAAACAAGCTATATAACTGCAAAATCCTTTCCTACCAGCCAACTGGTGTATGCCAGATCCATCGTACTATTCCTATGAGGCAAAATGCAATCTGAAAGCCACCAAACCTGCCTGAATCTATTTGGATGTTTTCGTATGCAGGTCATCACTGCTACATGATGGCAAGTTGTTGATGATTCTTAGACTTTGCTTTATGTAACTATCTTTTTTCCACAATTGTTTCTCTCATCATTTTCCTGTTATGTGGGCATCAAAAGAACACTTCTTTTATTTTTGTGATCAATTAGTTCACTTTATAGATCTATTCGCCAGTAAATTTGACATATTCTTTTGTTTGCTGTAGGTTGCATTGGGTTTGTTGCTACTGATCATCTACAACTTCTCTGATCAAATACTCACTAGCCGGGAAAGGCAACAAGCCAAGTCTAGAGAAGCTGCTGCAAGGAGTGCTAGAGAAACTGCACAAGCACGTGAAAGATGGAAGTCCGCTAAAGATATTGCAAAGAAGCATGCAGTTGGGCTGCAGACACAGTTATCCCGTACATTTTCCAGAAAAAAATCTGTACAGATGAAGGTTTTTGGGCAACATAGACTTGGATCTGATGATGCTTCATTGCCTCCAATGCCAGGTTCAGGTATGTCTGGCAATCAACAGAAAAAGGGTCAAAGTAATCTGACTAAAATGATGCGTTCACTTGAAGATAATCCTGACAGTGATGAAGGATTCAATCTGGAGATAGGAGACAAAAACATACGAAAGAATATGCCGAAGGGCAAACAAATGCATACTCGTAGTCAGATCTTTAAGTATGCATATGGGCAGATTGAAAAGGAAAAGGCTTTGCAGCAGCAAAACAAGAACTTGACCTTTTCTGGTGTCATTTCTATGGCTACTGATACTGACATCAGGACAAGGCCAACAATTGAGATTGCGTTCAAAGATCTGACTCTCACTTTGAAAGGAAAAAATAAGAATCTCATCCGGTGTGTAACAGGGAAGATTATGCCTGGACGTGTTACTACTGTCATGGGTCCATCTGGTGCTGGGAAAACAACATTTCTTAATGCACTGGCTGGAAAAGCTACAGGATGTGAGATGACTGGTTTAGTTCTAATAAATGGAAAGATAGAGTCCATTCATTCATACAAGAAAATAATTGGTTTTGTACCCCAAGATGATGTTGTGCATGGTAACTTGACTGTGGAGGAGAACCTCTGGTTCAGTGCCAGGTGCAGGTATGAAACATTTTGCAATATCCATCTAGAGAGCTGTACATTTCATTCTTTTTTTTTTGTTTTCAAGTGTATTTGTAATACAATTGACATTCACTAAGATGTCTACTGAGTACAGGCTCCTGACTAGTATGCCTTTTCTTCTAAGGTTCTTCAGTCCAGATTTTTCTCCCATGTAAACTGATCATTAACATACTTATTTTCGACCAGCTATAGTATCATTCACGCAGGAAGGCAATGTAGGTCTGCCTCAAGTGTAGCCCACAACCTTACCATCTATTTCACTCTTTCTTAAACAAAAAAGGGGTCAATAAACAAGAATTTATTTTCTTATTTGCACTTTTCCTCTTTTTGTTTTGTGTCTTGTGATGCATTTCTTAAATATCAAACTATTCCTGATCTTACCTCCTTTTTGCTTCTAGTTGTTGCAACTTATTCATATTAATTGTTTTCTATTTTCTTAACATGGTATGTTCCAAAGCTGGCAAAGCAATTGTTGTACCCGTTCATCTAATATCTGAATTCTAACTCATCTGATCATGCAAACATTGGAGGCATCTTTAGTTCTGTGTTCACACAACATGCTAACTCTCTTGATGCGATAGGAAGTATTCCTGTATACTTCTTGCTGCACTGACTAATTGTTTCTTCTTGGTGATGCCTTATTTTGCAGACTTCCTGATAGCATGTCGAAACCTGATAAAGTCTTAGTTGTTGAAAGAGTCATCGAGTCTTTAGGTCTGCAAGCAGTGAGGGACTCCTTGGTTGGGACAGTGGAGAAGCGGGGAATCTCAGGGGGACAAAGAAAACGGGTAAATGTTGGGTTGGAAATGGTTATGGAACCCTCTTTATTGATCCTAGATGAACCGACTTCTGGTTTGGACAGTGCCTCATCTCAGTTGCTTTTGAGAGCTCTTCGTCGTGAGGCCCTTGAAGGGGTAAACATAATTATGGTGCTTCACCAACCCAGGTATGCATGATATAATCTTTGAACATGAACTTTTCTTTGGTCGGCCATTGAAAACGAACTTCTTATATTTCATAAATAAAATGAAGTACTGATCACCTTCAAAATATTGTGAGTTTCTTTATAGTAACTTCTTGCCTTTATATTATTCACCTTCACTTGTTTAACCTAAAATATGCGCTTCATGCCTGAATAATCAAAAATAGAAACAATGCATGTTTTTCTTCTGGTGATCAGAAATAATGTGGCTTACCAAATGAGAGATGTTGACCTTCTTGTAAAGTATAGGAAAAAACTCTGAGCTATGCTCAGAATTCAAAGGATCATTTCTCTTATGTCCATGACTACTGTTGCGGGTCTTCTTTTAAGCACATATGGTAATATGGTTTAGTTTGCATCTGTATATCTGCATATACATTTGAACACATAGATGGGGACACTTCATGCAAAGAAATTGCAGAAAAAAGAAAAAAAAGCAAAGGATGACCACTAGAAATAGAAGAGTAGTTAGAAAATTATTGAATTTTCTCCTTTTTATCATCTATCAACAATTGTGTGTATTTTAAATGTTTTTTTTTGCTCTAGAATATTAAACATATTAGATTTATTCTATCATTATATAGCAAAATTTAATGTAACTATGTATGACCTAGCATGGGCTTTACTCGCATCAAATGGCTGCTAGACCTAGAAATAGAAGAGTAGTTATAAAGTTATTGAATTTTCTCTTTTTTATGATCTATCAACAATTTTTGTTTGCCCTATAATATTCGACATATTAGATTTATTCTATCATTATACGGCAACATTTAGCATAACTATATATGACATAGCATGGGCTTTATTCTCATCAATTGAATCGAAGGTTCCCCTTTATTTCAGCTACACCTTGTTCAAGATGTTTGACGATTTGATATTTCTAGCCAAAGGTGGGCTCACTGTCTATCATGGATCAGTGAAGAAAGTTGAAGAATACTTTGCAGGTCTTGGGATCCATGTTCCTGAGCGTGTTAACCCTCCAGACCACTACATAGATATTTTGGAGGGCATAGTAAAACCAAGCACAAGTTCTGGCATTAATTATAAACAGCTTCCCCTCAAATGGATGCAGCATAATGGTTATGAGATACCACCAGATATGCTGCATAATGCTACTGGAGATACATTAGGAGGGGGCACAAGTTTAGGTAGCCGAACAGGTGCTGGATCTGAAACACAATCAATTGCTGGGGAATTGTGGGGTGACGTTAAATGTATAGTTGAACAAAAACGAGATAATATAGAGCACAATTTTGCAAGATCAAATGATTTGTCGAACCGCAAGACTCCTGGAGTTTTACGACAATATAAATATTTTTTTGGGAGGTACACATTGACTATACTAGATATTATTTTATTTTGGAAATAATAGTGCTCCACATTGGAAAATGTTGGACTCATACTGATATCATGCATTTGATTTTCCTTTTCTGTATTCTTAGGGTTGGAAAGCAGCGGCTACGAGAAGCAAGAATACAATTTGTTGATTTTCTCATTTTATGTTTGGCTGGAGTATGCTTGGGGACGCTTGCTAAAGTGAATGATGAAACATTTGGGGCACTTGGTTACACTTACACTGTCATTGCTGTCTGTAAGTTTAACTATTCTCCAAATTCATGGCTGTATAAGAGCTTTTAACTGATTTGTCATGACCATGTTTAGTGAACTAGCCCTCGTAGGTTGACTATTGCTTAAGCATCTACCTTAAAATATACCTTTTTTTTCCCTTCAGACAGAAATCAGACAGGTTGTGCTGAACAATACTCTTGGACAGGACAACAGATTGGTGAGCATTAGTGTCTGAAGGCTGCAGACAAATATCCATAATTTCCATTTTTTTAGCAGCTTAGGCAAGAACATTGTCAGCTAGCTCCCTCCCCCTAAGTATTTCCCTTTCTAATATGTAATTCACCCTTCCACCTTTCACAAGAAATGTAATTCATCTTAGATTAAAACATGAAACTCATGACTGCATCAAAATGTTAAAGCTTGATATGTGGTTCTTATTTTGACATTATATGTGACTCTGGCAGTGGAATGAGCTTATTTAGGTCTATGAAAGGAAGATAATAATAAATATTCAGATAGAGAAGGTGCAAAAAATCATAAGTACGACTGAGCATTATTCAGAACAAACTGCCAAACCAAACCGAACCAACCAATCCTGTCCATTCAGTTTGGTTTGAACGTAAGACTGGTTGAATTCATTTGAAGGATTCTTGAAAGCAAACCAAACCATATAACCTGTTTAAACTGAATTTTAATACAAATATAATTCTTCATTTTACACATACGTGTATATATGTTTTTCATATATCATAAATGTGTGACAATGTTTTTAACTAAAATTTTGTCTGGACTGTTGTCTGGTGGGCTGGGCCCATTTATTTTTTATGCACCCAGGTCAAGATTTGGGAATCCTTTATGTGTGCTTCACCCTCTTCCTCAATGGGCCGTCACTCATGCAGGGTGGCTGGGCAACATTCTCGTTTCAGTGACTGAGACACATTGGATAAATTGGAAATTGGGGGGGGGGGGTAAAAGGTAGCCTGCCTCAGCCTAGCATGTCCAGTGTGGCCATGGTTTTTGCATAGGCTGAGCCTGGATCACCAAGCTCTGTCCTGGGTGCTTATAAAATTAGAATGAAATAAATGTTATTTTAATTCAATCGAATATTTTCTGTCTAAACTATTTTAAACTGAATCATACCGAACAGACGGTTTTAAAACCAAACCGAATTTTTTCTGTTTGGTTTGGTTCAGTTTCTTGAGTGTCAGGATGGCTCCAGTTTTAGAATTTTCCTGTCAAATCCAACTGAACAATGCACATCCCTGATTCCTGAGAAAGCTCAGATCAGTTTTTAATATGGGCAAAATTATGAAGAACTGGTAAGATAAGTTGTTCATCAATGTCAAAACCTCCAGAAAATTGCTTTATGACGTTGTTGTGACCTGGTCACTATTATTTTCACAGCAGGACTGGGAGATTGTTATTTGCTACAAACATCCAAGCAAGTAGAGGTCCTATATGCTGTTTGTTTCTTATGTTTCCTGTGCCAGAAAAAAGAAATTGCTCAGGTTAACTGTGAACTGGTGGTCTATTAGTAGGCCCTTACCAGAGGTGATTCACTGTGGTAATGTAGAAATGTAGGGTCCATCTTTTAAATTGGTCAGTCTTATATTTCCTTTGCCAATCTTCATGTAGGGATGTAATCAATTGTTACCAGTACTTCTAACTACAAATATGGAGATGAAGTATTTGTAGAGTTTTCATGAAAGTAGCTCACCTGTGGCTTGTTTATCTGACCTACTATCTCTGTCTATGTTAATAAGATTGGTGTTATATCCCACCTCTTTGGGAGGGGGGGGGGTGCTGTGAACTCATATATTTGGCTGGCTTATGGCCCTCCTGACTGATTCACAGTTTGGAAGTTTTTCTGAATAGAATATGTAGTTTCCATGAGGTCACATTTGTTGCCAATCTTTACTCTAGGTACATATCCAATTTGATTACATTTAGTGTTTCTAGTTCTCCAGATTCACATTTATTTGAGTCTAGATAAACTAGACCCTGATGTGTTGTTGCCTAGATAGACCAGAGGTTGCCATCCGTGTTTATCAGCTCTATATTAATGTTAATTGTGAGGAACACATTTGATTGAATGATTAACTTGAAAGTGACATCAGATGCTGTATCAGCATAAGCATTTTTTACTGTATCCAGTGCGGTATTTTGTTTTCTTGCTTCATTCTCGTTATTTGATACAGAATAGAACCACTGGTAGGGATTTGTCATGGTCTTGCAACATCCTGCTTAAAAAGAAATAGCAAAAATTTTCCATCTATAATTCTTGGGTTTGCCACACATAACGTATAGTGTCTCAGATGTAGGATGACTGTCAAAACACTGTCCTCCTAATGTAAAATGACTGCTGAGAGTTCATAGAAGGAATGCATTATTTAGTTTGGAAGTCTAGAGGTGAACCTTTTATACGTGCTGTTAGTGCACTATATAACTGATTATAGCCATCTATAATCTTTGTTTTTTTCTCCTGCATGGACCTTCCACTGTTATGTGCTTTATTTGGTGTTGCTATGAATACCTACTTCTTGTACATGAGATTGGCAATTCCTGAATGTTGCACAACTAGATTTCAGCTTCAATGTTTTTTCCCCCATTCTGACCTATTTTCTGTCAACTTTTGCAACACCAGTTAAAGAATGTTGTAGGTAGAAACACCTTGTAGAATTTATAAATAGAAGAAACCCATGAATGATCATTGTATGTGCTATCATCATATCACACCCTTCACATTTTATCCAATTATCAGGGAGGATCTGTAGGTACTTCTGACATCTAGGATTTTTCCTTCCATATGCTAGAAGAGTGGGCTGTTTTCATATGTACATGATTATGTTGGGACTTTGCGAAAGCCTCATAGCCTAATTCTTTATTTTTTATTGCAGCTCTTTTGTGCAAAATTGCAGCATTGAGATCATTTTCACTTGACAAGTTGCACTATTGGCGGGAAAGTGCTTCTGGAATGAGCTCATTGGCCTATTTTATGTCGAAAGATACAATAGATCACTTCAATACAATCATCAAGCCTATAGTTTATCTCTCCATGTTCTATTTTTTCAACAATCCTAGGTCATCCATCACCGACAACTATATTATCTTGGTCGCACTTGTATACTGTGTGACTGGTATTGCATATGCATTTGCTATTTTCTTCCAACCAGGTTCTGCTCAACTGGTGCGTATAAGTTGACTAATTTAACAGTGTTCTAATATTCTCTGTAGTTACATTGCTCATTAACACAATTCTATCCGCCCTCTGCAGTGGTCTGTACTTCTTCCTGTTGTTTTGACTTTGATAGCCACTCAAGAGCAAAGTTCAAGTGTGAGAATCATGGCTAACTTATGCTACCCAAAATGGGCATTGGAAGCATTTGTGATCTCAAATGCTGAAAGGTCTGTGTGACCTGACAACTTTCCATCATGGTTCACCATAGAATTCATAATTTTGGTGTTGGACGTGTGGTACATTCTGAAATACCCCCTAATATTTCATTTTCTTTACACACATACACACAATCTATATTAAACAACTAACTGTCCAACGATACACACTCGTTGCTCCCAACATAAAGCATTATACGTCAGAAAATGCATTCTGATGGAATGACCATTCATTAATGCATGCATGATAAACGAAGCAGACATATGGTATGAGAAATTGTATGTAGTGTCATTTTTGTTGGGCTATCAATAGAACACATAGTTGATAGTCTATTTGTTTGCTCCTTACTTTCTGGCAGGCCCTAAACTAATTTACTGACATTTTAATAGAGTTTGTGTATGTAATGATTCTTCTGATTTCAGCAGCGTCAGAGCATCCCTGTTGTGCAACAAGCCATGGTTTTATTAATAGTCAACCTGTTATTGTTTTTCATGAAGGGTCTTTTGGTAAACTGACTGATTTGCGATCTGGTGGACTAATTGGAAGAGTAATTTCCAGAGCCGAGAGAACCATTTTCTTCAATTTCCAATGCATGGAAATTGCCTCCTTTTGGGGAGAAAAATCCTCTTTCAGCAATATCTCGGATGACAATGCATTATTGAACCTTGAAAACATTGGAATTATGCCCTTTTTGAGCATCAATCTATCCTTCTAATGTCTCCATAAAAGACAAAGCTCATTACCTCAAACTGCTACTGGATGTTAGCCCTCTACATGGGAAGCATGGATCTGGCTATATTTTGCCATCCAATGATCATGATGCTTACATCTTGTAGGAAATAGTATACATTCGATCCTGCATTCTCTGTCATGAATTAATGCCTTTCATGTTTTCCATCATTTTTATGAAGGCTTCAAAGACTAACCAATAGAAGGGAGTGAGAAGGCATTGTTCATACGATATCCATGTGTTGAAGTATTTGACACTTGTAGTTGTTCCTTATTACAGGTATTCGGGAGTATGGCTCGTAACTCGCTGTGGTTCGCTTATAAAAAATAACTACAACATTCATGATTGGGGTCTTTGTATATTCATCCTCATTGTTTATGGTCTAGTCTTCCGTATCATTGCCTTCTTTTGTATGGTAACATTCCAAAAGAAGTAAGCTCCTTAGATGTTGACTGCATTAATTAAAAGCAGGGTTCATATGCACTGTAACATAGTCGATGGCCTATATACGAAGGCTGTCTGGAATAGGTCTCAAAACCCTAATGTGAAAGTCGATAGACTATGTAAATTATATTTTGTTTCATTCTCAGTTTGTGTTGTCAGAATTTTTTTTTTTTTGGATCAAGTTATCTTTGAAGATGGGATACATCTATCTGGAACAGTGTCTGACAACACAATAAAGCACACGCTTTTCTGATGGAGTTCATAGAACCCATTTTGTCTGATGTAATTCGAAAACCTCATACCAGTAATTAATTTAGATGAGGCACGCATTCTCCTTGTGTTCATGAACGCTCATGGGAATTTAAACTGCAGCCCATTTCTTTCTCTCTTCCTCACACTTAACAGGCGGCTACCTGATTTGCTTAAGGGGTAAATTGTTCACAGATCTCAAGTATGGCTCCTGTGTTAATTATGTGCTTATTTTGTTCTTCATGTCGCTTTATATGGATGGATGGTATTAAAAGTTTTCTTTTCCAGCCATAAATCACTATTTCCTCCCAGTGGAAAGCATCTTTCTATCCACCTGTAGTCTTAAGGGAGTGCTAGTCAACACACCAAGATTATGGATTTTTTTTAAAATTCTTTTAGCCCTGTTTGTTTGGTATCACTTTGGAAAGGGGTTATGTATTTTGTGGGTTAAGTAAATCTACTTAACTTAGTCCTAGATTAACTTGATTTTAATTTGATAGAAGCATAGTTAACCTGAAAATAAAACACTGTGTTAACTTACTTTTATTCCAGTGTGATTTGATAACAAGTGGGTTAACTCTTTAATCATGGCAACCAAAATATCATAATTACCCCTTCTTCATGATTTTTTTTAATATCTCTCTTTCTCTCTCTCTACTCTTTCTCTCTCACGTCACTCTCTCTCTCTCACTCTCACAAACAGACATTAATTACGAGTTTGAATATATATTTTAATTAATCTTTTTTATTTTTTTATAATTTAAATTATTTTTAATATATAATATAAATTGATTATATCATAAATTAAAATTTAAAAGTCAAAAATGACGTTAATAGGAGTTTATGTTACTGTTCATCTTTAAATATTTTTATTTTATCTTAATTTTTAACTATTTTATAATATAATATAACATGAAAATAATTTTTTGATAAATAATATTAATAATCTCACTAATTAAAATTTAAAAGTAAAAATGGCATTAATATGAGTTCATATTACTCTTTATCTTTAAAATTTTTTATCTTATCTTAATTTTTAAATATTTTAAATACATTTTATAAATATAATAGATCATAAAAATAAATTTTGTTTGATAAATAACATCAACAATTTCACTAATTTAAATTTAATAGTCAAAAATGACATTAATTATTGGTTTTGGGTTACTATTTATCTTTAAAATTTTTATTTTATCTTAATTTTTAAATATTTTGACTATATTCTATAAATATAATATATCATGAAAATAAATTTTACTTGATAAATAACATCAGTATAATAATAATATATCATGGAAATAAATTTAATTTGATAGATTTTGTTTGATAATTATGTCATTATAATAATAAAACTTTTGATACATTTTTTATTAATATTACTAACTAAAAACTTACCCATGATAAAATTTATAATAATATGTGTGTGTGTGAGAGATAGGGGGTGGGCATTAATTAGGTGAGAGAGAGAGAGGGAGGGTGAGTACGTGTGTGTGTGTGAGAGAGAGAGAGAGTGTATTAATTAGGTGTGTGTGAGAGAGGAGGAGAGAGAGAGCGAGGGTAGTGTGTGTGTGAGAGAGAGAGGGTGTGAGAGAGAGGAGTGTATTAATTAGGGTGTGTGTGTGTGAGAGAGAGAGAGAGAGGGGGGGAGGGAGGGTGAGCATTAAATTGTGCAGGAGGGAGGGAGACGATGGGGACTAACCCATCTCGCGAGGGGGAATTGGAAACCCGGGATTATCCCGTGGTTAGTCCAGCAGATAATCAGATTAGCCTTGCCTCCAATCAAACTTCAAATTTAATTAATTCAGGATTAACTTATGATTAACTACGGGATAACTCATTTTTAAAGTGGGGTTTGTAGAATAAAGTCAGGTTAACTCAATTATCTCACTTTTATCCATCTTAATCAGTTTGACTATGCGGATCTCATATTCTAGTCTATATCTGGTGTTAGGAGTCGGTATTCAGATTAAGGGTCGATTAGGTTATTCGAGAGAAAAGATGGAATAAGATAACTTCAATTATGATACTTTTTGATCAAAGTAAAATTATTTATTCTTTAAAATAACTTAATCTTAATTATAATATCCCTTTTAACCTATTCTACGAACAAATAGGATTTAGAGAGAAAGAACCGGTGGAGATCAGCTTGCGTAGATTATGAAAAGTGTTCAATTTTCTCCTTGTCTCTCTTCGAAATTCAACAATAATCTGACGTGACAAGTGTGCATTTATAGTGAGATTCTTCGAAATTCACCCCCCCGTTGTGTCCCCAAATGCGTCCTACGGCTTTAGCTTCAGATAAATCCAGTAAAGAACCTGAGCTGTTTAATCAGCAAAATCTAAAGTTCTGTTAACTGAGCAATGTCACAACCTTGTTACTCGGAAGCCGGATCAAAGACTTTACCCATGGAAGATTAACAGCAGTATAACTCTAATCCGATGCCTGGTGTGTTTCAAATTGGTTCCTACAGATTGTTTCTGTCCGGCTCCACAAAGAAAACCGATCGCAATTATCAGGTTAGCCACCGGTCCTCGTCAACTGTTCAAATTGATGTTCTCTGGTCTAATAATCAGAAAGCCTCATCTACGTCGGGGGTGGCGTTTTGGTCACCTAGGTGGCATTTGAGATGAAAAACAACCACAAGCTGTATTTGACGCGAAGTATTTTTAAACTATCGCCCCCCCGAAGGAAATGCTATTAGATTATAGAAACTATCTTTTCGGCTATATTTTGGTTTCCAACTAAAAGTTTTAAGCTATAAATTTTCAGGTTAGGATACAAATAAGATTGTTGGGAAATATTTGATCTGTAGAGTCCAGGAACAAAGTACGAAAAAACGTCTCCAGGTTATTATGAAGTGCATGGATGCACGAACATACAGTGAAATTATGCAAATAATGACAAAATGTATAAGCGAAACTAAAATCATCCCCACACACACGAGTAATGCTACGTGCAACGTGATCGTTGCACTTATGTCACGTCAACCTATAACACATGCTTCAATTGACCTAGAGAAGCGTGACATGGCACCCTCTCGGAAAGAAAACGAGACTACCATGTCCCTCTAATAACTGCATTAAATGGGTGAAGTTCTCCGTCATAAACACTTGCTAGAAATCAAAATCTCTATTTTACCCCCCTTCCTCCCCATGATTGCAACCTCGGCAGAAAACTCCAAAATGAAATCAAACCAAGGGATTTCTCATTTTGTGGGTGAACTCCAGCTGGTGACCCGTGAGGGAGAGCTGGCGTGCAAGGCTTGCGACAACTTGTTGGCCAACTAACACTGTAGGTGAAGCCACCGTTTGTGGCGCCCGTCCAGGACAATATGAACCTCCCCTTCGGCCTACCTTCGCAGGGTAACCAGTCGCAGCAGTAATCTGGCACCCAATTCAGCTAGTAGTCACTGGTTGCATTTGTGTAACATGTGGGAGATCATAGCGGCCGACAGTCTCTCGTCGACAACATTACTCCCTTCGACAGCTCGAGCTGGAGGGTAGTGGAGAGCTAGACACCATCAGTGTTATCTGCTATGATCCCTTCTAACATCTCTCCAACTCTTGTTGATGCGCTGTTCATTCCCCCACAGGGATTAATTGCTATGTGTAATTTGCTCTTGCGTGTGTCGTAAGTCCACAAGAAGTTATAGTCTTTTTCATTTGTGATGTTTGGTCAATCTATGAATTTCTCATTTATCTTCCACAAGTCTGATTTTACTTGTCTATGTTGATTGAATATCTAAGGGAAGAAAAAACACAGGTCATAGATTGAGAGATATGGTGATTGTCTGATGTGCCAACACTAAATACAGACGATTTGCACAATAGATATAGAGTCATGCCGAAGAAGAGGGAAGACTAAATCAAGGGACATCGCCTAACTACACCGGGTGCTCCCTTGATTTTTTTTGTCCTTCTAGAGTGACCTTGTGTCAATCTTCAATTTCGACATGAATAGTGTACTCTTAAAGTCTATCTATAGGTCATGCCATTGGAAGAGGGGTAGATAGGAATGGCTGAAAATAGAGAGACACCAATACCGTCGAACCATATTGAAAATATAGATGTAAAGAAGTTTTGAAGTCATGGATGTAAACATTTATGTTTTAGTCACACAAAATTAATTTGATTCTTATACAAGGGATTGTTTAATACAAGGCAATGTGTAAGATGTTATGGTGCAATATATTTCATTTCAGTGCAAATTGTATCATTATAGTGCATTATATTTCAGTCCAGTGTAATATGCTTCACTCTAGTGTAATCTTTATAACTCAGGCCGGTGTAATACATATCACTCTAGTGTGTAACATTTCATTACAGTGTAAATTATTTTGGTCTAGTGTAATACGATGGAGCATCGACGATGGCTCTTTGAGACTCCGATGATGACATCGTCCAAGTCTCCAAATGCTCAAAAAATCATCGTCCGTGTTTCATCATCCATTTTGGAGACTTAGATGATCGTCCATTCTCCATGACTACAACTTTTCTTCTAATGCAATATGTTTCATTCCAGTGCTAAGGCATCATTTGAGAATCTAACGGGATTATCCCTTTTTTCATAATCCTTTAAAATGAGAATAATCCAATAAAAATGAGATTTTGGGAGATTATGGAAAGTGGAGACTTTTTACCATATCTCTCTCTAAAAAGTTAGATTATGACTTTTGAATAATCCGATGCGACAAGGGTGCATTTGGTGAGGCTTTTAGGGGGTGGAGATTTCAAGGTCATAATCCACCCCCTATTTGAATGCCAAATGCAACCTAAGACTATCATTACAGTGCATTATGTCTCAATCTAGTGTAATACGCTTCACTTGAGTGCAAACTTTATGACTACAGCGTAAACTCCTTTAGTTCAATATAATATAATTCACTTTATTACGTAACATTTCATTATAGTGCAAACTGTTTTAGTCTAGTGTAATACGATGGAGAATAAAAGATGGCTGTTTGAGATTGGGATGATGACATCGTCTAAATCTCCAAACGCTTAAAAAGTCATCGTCCATATTTCATTGTCATTTTGGAGACTTAGATGATCGTCCATTCTCTATCGTCAAAGTCTCCATGATTGTAATTTTTCTTCCAATGCAATACATTTCATTCCAATGTAAAGTCTATCATTACAATGCACTATGTTTCAGTCCAGCGCAATATGCTGCACTCCAGTGCAAACGTTATAACTATAGTGCAACATTCAATCCAGTGCAATACTTTGGGATTTATATATATATATCCCCATAAAGTTTGATATTGTCAAATATACCCCTCATCTGAGCATATTATCATGAATATCATTCATTTAGATAAAAATGCTGCAATGATACCCCTTTAGTTTACTGCCATCGACGGAGGAGAATATTCCGTGAAATATGCCATATATGGTCGTTAGATCTAGGGTATATTTGACAAAATCAAACTTTATATGGGTATATATATATAAATCTTACTCTTTAACTCACACTTAACTCGGGTTAAACACGCAGGAGTTGCGGCGAGAGTATAATCGTGGCATTATCTATATTTCGAGGATATTTATGATAATATGCTAAGATGAAGGGTATATTTGACAAAACCGAACTTTATAAGGGTATATATTAAAAATCCCTAATACTTTTTACTCTAGTACGTAACGTTTCATTACAGTGCAAACTGTTTCAATCCAGTGTAATACGATAGAAAATAGACGATGGCTCTCTGAGACTTAGACGATGACACTGTCATAGTCTCTAAACGCTCAAAAAGTCATTGTGCATGTTGGAGACTTGGACGATTGTCTATTCTCCATCGTGCAAGTTTCCATGTCTAGAGTGTAAAGAAGAAATATGGCCTTGATAAATAATTACGTACACATTAATATCAAAGAAACTATTTTGATTTCTCTCACTTTCTCTACCAAAGCACAATATATATTCTTGACCTCTACCATCGATCCGACCACTCATATATACATAGAAGCCAAAAAAAAAAGCCACTTGTTCTTCACGAGTTCAGGGCGAGTCTCTGGTATGCATATAGGTGGAGCATGGTGACGCCCCTTTTGATTATCCAAAATCTAGCATACGAGAGCTTCATAGAGCTTGGCATCATCTTCTTCCTCTTCCCTGTCATGCTGTCGCCCTCCTCGAAGATAGGCAAGTTGGGCTATGACCTCCACGTTTCTTGTTGACATCGATCAAGACGTGCATTGCTGCCTGACATTGTCTAGCTCTCCGCTACCCTCCAACTCGTTCTGTTAAAGGGAGTGTTGTTGACGAGAGACTATTGGTTGCTCTGATCTCTCACATGTTGCACAAACCCAACCAACAGCTGTTGGTTGAACTGGGTGTCTGGCTACTACTGTGACTAGTTGCCTTGCGAAGGCAGGTCGAAGGGGAGGTTCTTGCTATCCTCGATGGGCATAGTAAATGGCAGTTTCGCCCACAGTGATGATTGGCCAATGAGTTGTTGCTAGCCTTACACACCAACTCCCCGTCACAGGTCACACGCCGGAGTTCACCTACAAAATGGGAAAACCTTAGTTTGGTTTCATTTCGGGGTTTTCCCGTCGAGGTTGTAGCCTTGGGGGAGGACGGGAGGTAAAATTGAAATTTCTAATAGGTGTTTATGACGGAGAACTTCACCCATTTAATGTGACTGTCAGAGGGACATGGCAATCTACTTTTCTCTCTTAGAGGATGTCATGTCACATCTCCCTGAACTAATTTAAGTGTTATGGATTGACGTGACATAATTATAATAATCTCATTGCACAAAATATTACTCAAAAAAATGTGCATTAAAGTTTAGTCAAGATCTTCACGGTCTTTTAATTGGACCGTGTGATATGACGAAATGACAATGTGATTTGATTCACAGATCTACGTGACACTCTGAAAATCAAACCCCATTCGAGATGAACTAAACAATATGGTTTTCAATTGAAAAAATAGATTTAAAATTTAAATAAAATATACATATTTTTGCTTAAAAATTTAAATTTGAACTGAAATATTTGTCAATTTTATTATATATTTTTTAATTCAACATATTGAGACCATATTTCTAACCAGTCATTTGAATTTACCAACCGAGTTGATGGGGACATCACCTCCCATGCCCACACTCACGGATCGTCTCCTCGCCCCGGAAGCATCCGACATGGTCTAGTCATTTATCTTGAGTCATATGTTGTATTTCCTCATTTTTATTTGAGTCATATCATTGTAATTTTTCTTTTATTTGAGTCATGTACCTAGGTTAATGAGTCATCTACCTAAGTTAAGTGTCATAGGGTTGATTAGTTTGGTTATTAGGCCCAATTCTATGGGCTAGACCTAGGGGCGCCCCCTACACCTTGGTTATTTGTCATTGTAGCAAGAGTCAGGGACTTTTTGTAAAATATGGGTTGCCTATATATAGGACCCCATTTCCCCCCATTTGAAGTTAATGAATGAATGAAAGAATGCCATTTGAGAATTCAAATTTTATGAGTGCTTATGGAGTGAATCCATTTGTGGGTGAGAAGCCCTATGGGAGAGAATCCCCACCCATCCCCCCCCCTCTCTCTCTATCTCTCTCCTACAAGGGAGGGCTGCGCCCTACCCTCTCTCTCCTCCACCTCACTTGCCACCTCAGCCCCCATTCCCTTCCCTAGGAGCACTCATTACCCCTCCACCAAATCCCCAACAAATCTTGCCCTTCCCTAGAGGATCTTTGGCCATTCCAACACAATCTCCCACTCCCCAACACAATCTCTTCCCTTCCCCACACAATCTCCCAGCCCCCAAGGACAATTTGAATTTGAGATCTCCCTCCATTCCCCAGCCCAAGGGTGCCCCAACCCCCCCTCCTATAGGTCTGGTCGCCCCTCCCCTTCCCTCCACTCCCATTCCATCTAGAGCATCCTCCATCCTCCTCCATCCTTCCCTCTCCACCCACCTTGTGAAGAACCAGCAGATCCATGCGCCCTCCCCCTCTTTATCCACCTCCATCTCAGCCCTAGTAGCCTTCTATATCTTCCCCACATTCCCCTCCCTTCACTCAACCAATCCCCTTCACCATTCACCACCCTTCTCTCCTCTTTCTTGGTCATTGGAAGCTACACCAAAGGAGCAGCTCGCAGCCCTGAAGTGCAGGTGGAGCAGCAGTTTGCAGAGACGACCCTTACCACATCCCAGTGACTCTGAAGGCCCAAGAGGTACCGTTGGAAGCGTCTCCCAGTCGTCTTCGCAACGGCGGTGGTCTCATTGCATTATGAGCTCGTGGCCGTCCTGAGCAGCCAATCTTCCCCGACTGCGCATCTCCTTCCTGAGCCACAACCTGAAGCTGATTTTAGAAGCTGTCACGACAACTCTCTTGAATATCTGGAGGCAAGGCTTGGTCGAAAGCTTCTTCGACAAGTCTACTTCCTGAATCAAGAAGCAGAGCTCTGTTTGGCACCCGGAGTTAAGAGTTCTCATTTTCTTCCCCCTGGTGCGCGGCTCTGCTTCCTATCAGTCTACTCCGACCCCCCCTCACTGTTAGAGTCCTACCGGTCTACTCCGACATCGGCTGGCATCCCCGTGACCCACATTTTTAAGAGGACTCGACAACGAATCCATCGGTACCAGCCACGCTCAAATTGGAGTTCGGGAACGTCCGTGGTGTTCTCTTCTTCCTGCTACTGTGGTGCTCTTGCTGCCGGAGACAGAGCTCAAAGGCCCTATTTGCAGTCCTGCCCCGACTAGCACCGGCGACCAAAGAAATCAACAAAATTCAGGCGTCATCCTGACCCAGCTATGAAGAATTTTCAACTAGTTTCGTCATCAACAAAAATCTGGAGTGGCCGCAGCGTCAAGAAATCCAACTGTCTGTCCTGAAGCTCAGGAAGTGGACAGAACCGGCATCGGCTTCCTTTCTAGCTTCTAGCTCGGTTTCACCCCACCCCGCTTGGCCGGCTGAAGGCCCATCCCTGTGTGGAGGTAGTGTTTGGCTGTAATCTATGGCTTCCCTTCCCCAAGATCCCCCCCTTGCATGGGATGTAGTGTTGTAAGATCATAAACAGGTCAAGCTACTCCGGCGCGGCGTGTGGGGAACCCACGCTTCCCTGCTCGCCCACGTCTCCGAGCAGGACCGGTTTCTTCAAACAGGTCGAGTAAGTGCTCCAGCCTTAGCTCTCTTTAGTACATGTTCTTTCAATATTAGCTTATAAACTCCGCTGGTCCGTGAGAGTGAGCGCCCGATCCTCAAGCCCCATTGCTTCGAGTGACCATCGTGGGAGAGAGTGTGCAACCCGTGCCCTCGGCACGACATCGGCTCCATTGAATTGGGCTGCCTTACCCTTGGGGAATAACCTTGGCCTTGCTGGCCCTCTACCAGCAAGGGCCTAGCCCTCACATCCTCCACTTGGCATCGCCAAGTTACCCCGGGACTTGGGTGAGCGTCGGGTGAGTAGTCGCCAATATCGGTCCGTTTTGATTGTGAATTGTGCTTGCATGTTTAAGTCCAAAGGTGTGTCACATCAATTGGTATCAGAGCAAGTTCTAGACTTGTCTCTACTAAGTCTTGTCCTAGGGCCATTGCATTTATCCCCCCGTTCATCATGGCCATTTCCTACTTAGCCTACTCGCCACCCATGGACATCATTCTAGACAAAGATATTACCTTTGACGGATCTCGTTCTAGTGATTACCTTAGGTGGGAGGCTACCATAGAAAGGTACTTTGAAAAGACTTGGGTATATGGACTCGCGAGAGTCCGCAAGGCCAAGGGACGACTTCGGGGTCAAGCCAAGAGTAAGTGGGAGCACATAGAGGGCTTAAGGAGGGTTGAAAGACAAGAACCTATTCACTCATGGGAAGAGATGAAGGTAGAACTTAGGAAGATCTACATCCCCAAATATTCTCACCCCTCCTACTCAAACACCCCTAGCCCGAGGAGCACTACCACTCCTCCATCCCCACCCGACCAACTTGAGACCACCCTTAGGCCTCCACCCCCATAACTCTCAACAAATTCCCTCTCAACCATCATCACTACACTTCGCCATCAAATCCTCTCCCTTAAGACCCAAATGATCCAAGCATCCACCTCCCCACCTAACCCCATGAAGGTCCCCACACCCCAACCAAAACCCCCTTCCACAACCCTCACTATCCAAGCCCCCTTGGTCCCCACAACTACCCCTCCACCTTCCCCTATAAGGGACACTCCCCCCAAGACCGACCAACCCAAGCCACCCCAACCAACTGTGGACACCAAAAATTACACACAGAGATATCCTGCTCGGCCCAGCATCAACAACGGCACCGAGTGAAGAAGCCCCGGAGAGACTGGCCATCCAGATTCCCCGAATATGCACACACCGCCGTGAGGCTGTCTCCAGAATCACGACAGCGAAGAGAAATCAACCACCAAGAGCTCCACAATCCATGGGCCTCGAAGAAAATTAAATGGGCCACAACTCGTGCACACAACGGGCTCATAAATCCACCCAGGGTGGGCTTCAGCGGCACACCCTTGCCCTCCAACGGCACGCCCATTTGGCCCTTCAGCGGCACGCCCATTTAGGGCTCCAGCGGCACGCCCATCTGGGCCTTCAGCGGCACGCCCATTTGGTGCTCCCGCGGCACGCTTGGCAGCCCTTCAGCGGCACACCCTTTACAACCAGGGGCTTCAGCGGCACGCCCATTTAGGGCTCCAGCGGCACGCCCATTTGGGCCTTCAGCGGCACGCCCATTTGGTGCTTCAGCGGCACACCTTCCTGGCCGTTCAACGGCACGCCCTTTGGGCTCTTCAGCGGTACACCTGCCGTGTCTTCCAGCGGCACGGCCTTTGGCCCTCCCAGCGGCACACTTCTTGAGCCTGCCAGCGGCACAGCGTTAAGGCATTTCAACGGCCGAACGACGTGATGCCCATGCCCTACGGATTCTTGGCACGCAGTGGACTTGCTGAGGTGTCGCCCGGGGAGAGAGCCACGCTGCCTACTCCTCCTGCCACCCCGGATAAGGGAGTCAAACCCCATTAAATCCCCGCCGGACACTTCCCGCCTTCGGAGGCTCCCGCCGCCCGGGGTATAAAACCCCTCTTCGTTGCGAACAGAAAAGAGGAGGGAGGAGGGGCATACACACACAGACAGATACACACAGAAGAGAAGAAGAGAAGAGAAGAAGAGGAGGAGAAGAGAAGAAGAGGGGAGAGGCCCCACCGCTCCAGCCACCGTCGCCGTCTGTACGAAGAGGGAAGAGAAGAAGAGAAAGAAGAAGAGGAGGGGAGGCTCTGCCTTCCCCCTCCCGCTGCTCCGTCCACCGCCGTCCGCGCGAAGAGCAGAAGAAGAAGAAGAAGAAGAGAAGAAGGAGAGGGGAGGCTCCGGCTCCCCCGTCGCTATCCCGTCCACCACCGCCCGTGTGAAGAGAGGAAGAGAAGGAGAGTGAGTGAAGAGAGAGAGTGAAGTCCGGGAGGGGAGGAGTCCATGCCCCCCCCATTGTATCTTCTTTCTTTCTTTCTTTGTCCCCTTGTTTTCCATCCCGTCGCCATGTATTAGCCCCCTTGGGGCACTCCTCTTGTGTGAATAAAGGTAGAGGGCTTGCAATATCTCTTCGGATGTCTTTCCGACGCATTTCTTCCGGGTTTACATCCTTCGGTGTTTCACGCCCCTTTCTTTTCTTCCCTTCCTTAGGGATTACTTCATGTCGAGCGTTTTCCTCTTCGTTCACCCCCAGCCGTGCCTCCCATAGCACACCCCAATTGTGCCTTCAACGGCACGCCCTGATTGTGCCTCCAACGGCACGCCCAGTTGTGCCGCCTTCAGCGACACGCCCTCTTTGAACCCTTCACCGGCGTGCCTGATCAGGCCTTCGCCGGCACACCCCGTCGGCCCCCAGCGGCACACCCCAACTGTGCCCAGCGGCACACCCTAGCCGTGCCCCAGGGGTATGCCCCAGCCCAGCCCCAGCGGCACACCTTTGGCCTGCCTCTACCCGGCACACCTGGCCCTCTCCTTGCCAGTCAGGGTATCCTTAGGTTGCATTAGCCCCGTGTTTCCTCTCTGTCGTCCCCTCCGAGTTTTCCGAGGTTTTATTAAGGTGTTGCCGCTCTCGGGCGCCCACCTCCAGTTGTCGGGTTCCGCCACTCCATGTGGACGCGTTCCATGTATCTCCCTTACGCTCGGGTCAAGGGGAGATGCTGCCGAATTTTTGTTAGAAACGATAACACATTAAAAAGACAAAAAGAAGCAACAAACAAATAAAAAGATAACAATGGTAAAATGCTTTAATCAAGACAAGGGAACCGCAATTAACTCAAAGAGAGCCAAATCAAACGACAACTAAACAACTCGAACATTCGTCCTCATGGGAGAAAGAATGGAAATTGATCAAGAAAAGGAAAGAAACAAACCCACGCAAGTTGAATAAAATCAAGAGAGAAATAAAAAGGAAGAAGCTATAAGAATGAAGAAGGGGTGGACCCTTTTCAAACTCCTCCCCGGTACGCCCTTCAGTGGCCTTCGCCGGCACTCCTCCTTGGCCTTCGCCGGTACACCTTTCAGCGCCCTTCAACGGCACGCTCCATACCGCCTTCGTCGGCACACTCCCTGTCGCCTTCGCCGGCACACTCCCTGTCGCCTTCACCGGCACGCTTCCTGCCGCCTTCGCCGGTACACCCTTCACCGGTACAGCCCTCCAGCCACCCTTGGCCGGCACACCCTTCGCTGGCACACCCGCCTGCGCCCCCTCGCCGGCACACATGCCCGCCTCTTCAGCGGCACACCCGCCTGCGCCCCCTCGCCGGCACACCTGCCCGCCCCTTTAGCGGCACACCCGGCCGCCCTTGGCCGGCACACTCCCAGCCATCTTCCTTCGCCGGCACGCCCGTTCGCGCCCCTCGCTGGCACGCCCGCTTGCCTTCGCCGGTACACCCCTTTCTGCCCCCAACGGCCCACTTTTCCTCCCAAAATAAATATATATATAAATATGTCATGATAATAATAATGATAATAATGATAATAAATTAATAAAAATCATGATAAATAAATAAACCTGAATATATATATATATATATGTGAGAAATAAACAAAAAATGTGAAATAATAATAATAATAGTAAAAAAAGGGAAAGGGAAGATATAATAGTAATAATAATAAACAAAGTGGAGAAATCTTTCAGAATAAATACATAAAAGGGAGATAAGCAATAAATATATATATATGTATAATTTAAAACCCAGATAAAAAATGGTAAAATCTACACTGCAGCCCCGTCTCCCCTGCGACCCGGTGCTGAAGGAATAACAATGCCGCCCTTGCGGGCTGGGCCTGAGTCTTGAGAATTATCCCGAAATGGCCATGACCCGACCTCGCCTCGGGCTGACATTCCGATTAAACCGGACTCATTTCTCCGGCCGGATCCCTTCCGAGCCGCTACTAAAATTACCGCACATTCGGCAGACATTTGAATGGGTTCACCTCGATTTCCGCCGCGTTTCTATTACGGACCTGCGTCCGAACGTGAAAAGGCCCGTGAGCGACCAACATGGCCGACGACTCTCGCCCCAATATGGTCGTGAGCCGGCATTGTTCCGGGCCGATATCCCGTTAAATCGGATTCATTCTAATGGGATTAGCTCCCGCTCTTTCATTGAAATTACCGTAAACTCGGCATACATTTGTACGGGGTCGTTTCCACCCACGTCGCACTTTCAATATGGGCCCTTGCCCGAACATGAAAAGGTCCACAAGTGACCGACAGAATCAGAATAGAACGAGATGGCTCTCACCACCCCTGGACTCCTTCCATGGGAATATCAATAAGACCTCTGTGGGCCACACTTAGACCTCAGGCCTGTCCCGATCATGGTCATCATCTGGCTCATATCCTCGGTCTACAGCCCGCTCCTTTCGAACACGTTTTCGGTTCTGGAGTCTAGTCTCGGGACTCTCCCCTGTTGCCCTCCAGCACTGGAAATGTTAATGATGACCGCGCAAGCCTCGTTCGGACCACGGGAGGCGCCCCCGGTATGGTCCTGACTCGATCTCGCACCGGGCCAATAAATTCGCTAGTTTCCTGCTACACTAACCGAGATTTAACCGAATATTTTTAGTGTCTCGGAATAATAAACTTGTCGTATCTCGGCATGCATATGTTCCAGGTCCTCCCGCGACGATTACAATATTCTCAAGCGGACTCCCGTCCGAATATTAAATGGTCTCCCGAATGACCGACATGTTTCGAACGCCCGCTTCTCCGGACACAGGGCTTTTCAGCCGATTCAAGGGATATTCCCTCGTCGCCCCTTGGCACCAGAAATATTAATGACGCTCATGCAAGTCTTGTTTCGACCGCGGGGGGCCCACCGCAGTATGGTCGCAGCTTGCTCTTGCACCGGGCCAACAGATTTACTGGTTTTTGACCGCTCCAACCGAGGCTTAGCCGAATGTCTTCCGTTCCTCTGAACAATAAATTTGCCATATCCTGGCGTACATATGCTCCGGTTTTCCCGCGACGATCGCACTTTTCTCGAGCCGGACATTCGTCCGAACATTAAATGGTCAGTACACGACCGACATGATCTCGAATGTTTTTTTTTCTTTTCTCGCCCTCGCGCGAGGATTTCAATATCTCATAATAGACCTTTCATGCAATTAATTCCCTGGCCATGGGCCCTAAATCCCAGCAATTAATCAAGGGTGTTCCCTCGTATGGGGGATGTAAATGACGCCGTGACCTTTATGGCGCGGCGGGTTTTGGTCCTGACACGAACTACACAATCGTCTGACGAAGTCAGATCGAGCGCACCATGGGCTCTTCGGAGCCCGAACAAATTGTCACTCCGGTGACTGGCACGCCCACGCACTCAATAAACGAATAAACTAACGAGAGAGCAATAAGTGCCGAAAAGTGCGTCCACAAGTCTGGCACGCCCGGTGGGACCTAAACCACCCTTCATCTCTTCGCCGAGATTTGGGGCCTCGTGGCCTCCTAATTAACGATGTTTGCCTACTTTGATGAATGGCAGGTGCTGTCTTCGCCAGTCCTATGGGGAGAAAAGCCAGACTCGGTGCAGCTGCCTTCGTGGTCTCGGGGAGGCTGCTTCGAAGCATATGCAGCTTCCAGGAATCATGGGGGCTGTTATAAAAAAGGAGAAGAGAAAGAGAAGAGAAGGGAGGGGAAATTAAACACCCCCCTTTTCCTTAAAAAGAAAGAGAAGAAAAGAAGAAAGGAAGAAAAGAAGAAAAGAAGAAGAGAAGAAAAGAAGAAAAAGAGAAAAGAAAGAAGTAAAAAAAAAGGGAGAAAGAATTGGCAAGAGAGGGTTGTACGGTCACGTCCGCCGAGACCCGTGCTGAACAAAGATTACCATTGTGGGGTTGATGCGGTGGAGCGAACCACTCATCCCCTCCCTGAGGGGGTGAGCGCTCTCCTGCACCCCCACCCTGGTCAATCATACAAAAAAGAAGAGAAGAGAAGAGAAGAAGGGACAAAAAACAAGAGAGAAAAAAAAAAGAAAAAAAAAGGAGCAAAAAAAGAGAAAGAAGAAAAGTCTGCCAACATCGCCGACCAGAAGAGCAAGAAGAAGCCCGACATCCCGCCCGACTCTAGGAGGTTCCGAGTCCGCGGTGCAATGACCCCGCTCGTTCCTCCTTCCTGTTGCCTCCATCCGGCACAAAACGGCCCCCGAATGGTTGCTAAAAGACCCAGCTAGCCACAATTGTAGCTTGGTGAATGGTTGCCCGCTGTGGGGAATGTTTTGTAGCAATGAGGCCGAGCACGGCCACCACTACCGAAGAGAGCATGCGCATACCCCGCCATGGGGATGAAAAGAATATATATACCCTGCTACGGGGCATAGGAGGCAAAAAAAAAAAGAAATACACCCCGTTCCCAGGGGCACATGAAGAGAATCCGCCCCGACTGAGGGGCACACAAAGCAAAAGCTACACCCCGGCTTCGGGGCATTTAAAGAAGAATCCACCCCGACCTGGGGACGTAAGAAGAAATAGAGTTGCACCCCGGCTTAGGGACATTTGAAGGGGAAATACACCCCGATATGGGGGCACCTTAAGCAAAAGACATACCCCGCCATGGGGGCGTTAGAAGAAAAGAATTCACCCCGGCCTGGGGACACACAAAAAGAGAAACTCACCCTGACTTAGGGGTATTCGAAGAAGAAATATACCCCACCTGGGGACATAGAAGCCATAAAGAACACGCCCCGACTCAGGGGCATATGAAGAGAGCTACACTCCGTACCATGGGCATTTGAAGAAGAAACACACCCCGTTAGTGGGGGCATAGAAGCCACGAAGCACAGGCCCCGGCTTAGGGGCATTCGAAGAAGTTACATCCCGCTTCGGGAGCATAAGAAAGAGAAGAATACACCCTGTCCTAGGGACAATTGAAGAAGAAACATACCCCGCCAGGGGACATAGAAGCCATAAAGAATATGCCCCGGCTTGGGGGTATTTGAAGAAGAAGGATACCCCGCCTCGGGGGACATTGCAAGCAGCGATACACCCTGCTAGGGCGCACATGAAGCAAACCACACCCCACTCCTGGGGACACATAAAGAGAGTACACCCTGGCATGGGGGCACATGAAGAGAATCTACCCCGACTCGGGGGTACATGAAGCAGCAAAGAATACACCTCGCCTTAGGGGAGTCTGAAGAAAAAGCATACACCCCACTTCGGGGGGCACAAGAAGCAAAAATTCCCCAGTGTGTCGGGGCAGAAGAGGAAGAATTCCCCCCTCGGGGGCATATAAAAAAAAAGAAAGAAAAGTAAAGATACACCCGGTGCCCGGCGCACATGAAGAGAAAGGCACCTCCCTTTGGGGGCACAACAAGCAACAAAGATACACCCCGACTGAGGGGCACAAGAAGAGAAATACACCCCTGCGCCAGGGGCATATGAGACAAAATTATACCCCAATTTGGGGGCATTTGAAGCAAAGACTTCACCCCGCCTCAAGTGGGGGGGGGGTATAAGAAACAAAAGACACGCCCCGTACCAGGGGCATACGAAGAAGAAACATACCCAACCTGGGGGCATAGAAGCCGTGAAGAGTATACCCCGCCATGGTGACATTTGAAGAGAGCTACACCCCGCCTCGGGGGCATTCAAAAAAAAAACGCACCCTGGTCTGGGGACATAGAAGCCAAAAAATACACCCCGCCTGGGGGCACAGAAGCAAAGAGGCAAAACACACCCCTCAGGGGGGGATGCACACCAAATGAAGCTACACCCCAACCTGGGGGCACATTAAGAGAAATACACTCCAGCACGGAAGCGTTAATGAGAATAGAAGAGCAGAAAAGAAAGAAAAATGGGGCACACGCGGTAGACGTGGTCTTCGAGCCCGTCTCATCCCATAAAAGAAGAGAAGAAGAAAAAAAGAGTCACGGGGAAGACGTGCTCTTCGAGCCCGCCTCATCACACAAAAGAAGAGAAGAAGAGGAAGAAAAGACACATGAGGCAGCCATGGTCCCTGGACCCACCTCTTCACACAAAAGGAGAAGAGCAGAACCAAAAGGAGACATGAGGCGAACATGGTCCCTGCACCCGCCTCTCTACACAAAAGAAGAAGAGAAGAAAAGAAAGAAATGATCACGAGTCAGACATGGTCCTTGCACTTGCCTCTCCATAAAAAAGGAAGAGAAGAAGAGAAAGAGCAATCATGAGGCAAACATGGTCTCTGCACCTGCCTCTCTACAAAAGAAGAATAGAAGAGGAAAAAAAGAGACATGAGGCGAACATGGTCCCTGCACCTGCCTCTCCATAAAAGAAGAATAGAAGAAGAGTCACGAGGCAGACGCGGTCTTCGCACCCGCCTCATCACACAAAAGAAGAAGAAGAAAAGACACATGAGGCAAGCGTGGTCCTCGAGCCCGCCTCATCACACAAAAAGAAGAGAAAAAAAGAGACATGAGGTGAACATGGTCCCTGCACCTGCCTCTCCATAAAAGAAGAATAGAAGAAGAGTCACGAGGCAGACGCGGTCTTCGCACCCGCCTCATCACACAAAAGAAGAAGAAGAAAAGACACATGAGGCAAGCGTGGTCCTCGAGCCCGCCTCATCACACAAAAAGAAGAGAAGAAAAAGAGACATGAGGCACACATGGTCCTTGCACCGGCCTCTCCACAAAAGAAGAAGAAAAAAAGAGACATGAGGCAGACGTGGCCCTTGAGCCCACCTCACCAAACAAAAAGAAGAGAAGAAAAGGAAAGAAGAGACACATGAGACAGACATGGCCCTCGAGCCCGCCTCATCACACAAAAAGAAGAGAAGAAAAAGAGACATGAGGCACACATGGTCCTTGCACCGGCCTCTCCAAAAAAGAAGAGAAAAAAAAGAGACATGAGGTAGACGTGGCCCTTGATCCCGCCTCACCAAATAAAAAGAAGAGAAGAAAAGGAAAGAAGAGACACATGAGACAGACGTGGCCCTCGAGCCCGCCTCACCACACAAAAAGAAGAGAAAAAAAGAAAGAAAAGACACATGAGGCGAACATGGTCTTCGCACCTGCCTCTCTACAAAATAAGAAGAGAAGAGAAAAAGAGACATGAGGCGAACATGGTCTTCGTACCTGCCTCCCTACAAAAGAAGAAGAGAAGAAGAGAAGGAAGGGTCACGAGGCAAACTTTTACCTCCGACCTCCAGCCACCCAACAAATAGAAACCAACTAAACCTTCCGCCGACGGGGCGTTAAACCGACTAAACCTTCCGCCGACGGGGCGTTAAACCGACTAAACCTTCCGCCGACGAGGCGTTAAACCGACTAAACCTTCCGCCGACGGGGCGCCAAACCGACTAAACCTTCCACCGATGGGGCGTTAAACCGACTAAACCTTCCGCCGACGGGGCGTTAAACCGACTAAACCTTCTGCCGACGGGGCGTTAAACCGACTAAACCTTCCGCCGACGGGGCGCTAAACCGACTAGACCTTCTGCCGACGGGGCGCTAAACCGACTAGACCTTCCGCTGACGGGACGCTAAACCGACTAAACCTTCCACCGACGGGGCGTTAAACCGACTAAACCTTCTGCCGACGGGGCGTTAAACCGACTAGACCTTCCGCCGACGGGGCGCTAAACCGACTAGACCTTCCGCCGACGGGGCGCTAAACCGACCAGACCTTCCGCCGACGGGGCGTTAAACCGACTAGATCTTCCGCCGATGGGGCGTTAAACCGACTAGACCTTCCGCCGACGGGGCGTTAAACCGACAAAGGCCTCCCAGATCCTGGCTCATGTAGCCTGCTTCACAAAATTCGGCCCTCGTGGCCTGCTTATCTTTGGCTCTTGCAGCCTGCTTACCTTTGGCCTTCGTGGCCTGCTTCCCAATTCTGGCTCTCGTAGCATGCTTCCCTTCGGCTTTCATAGCCTGCTTCCCAGCTTTGGCTCTTGCAGCCTGCTCACCTTTGGCCTTCGTGGCCTACTTCCCAAGTCTGGCTCTCGTAGCTTGCTTCCCAGAATTCGGCCTTCGCGGCCCGCATCCCATAACTTCGGCTCCTGCAGCCCGCTTCCCTAATATCCTCTTAGCCCTTTTGTGGTCTGCCTCCCTAATACCTTTACTACCACTACACATATACGTAACAACAATATTTTCTTATGCAAAAAAAAAAAGAAGAAACAACAACAAAAAACAACAACAAAACAAACACAAAAAAAAACAAAAAAAAGAGAGAATGCATGATTGCCCTGCTTGCATGTTTACTTAATATAGAATAATACACCTCCTTGGAATTTTCTAGGACCGTGTTTCCTTACTAAATAATATCGCCCCGATTCCGGATGCACGGGCGTCATGACACGCGTTCAAAGGGAACCCAATTATGGCGGGTGCACACGTCAAGGGGAAGAGTCATGGTTGAATCGCTAAGCCCAACTCACAAAATAAACCTGAGGCAACGCTCCCACACTTAGCACGTAGCGTGTTCAATAGCTTTAACTATAGGGATTGCCTGAATTTCTTCTTAGCACTCTACGGATGCTTGAATTCCTGCATTCGCGTGAAAGGTAATCGTGAGGAAAAAGCTGCCTACCCCCACTGTAAAATAAAAAAAACAAAAAAAGAGAGAGAAAGGAAAAAAATGATGCAAAAAAAAAGAGAGAAACGTGAATCCGAGTAGCCGGGAATCCCCATTGAGACACATGAGGAGACTCGTGCGAAATGGTGAAACGAATTACAATAAGGATAAAACCTATTAGCCGGGAATCCCCATTGAGACATATGAGGAAACTCGCGTCAAACGGTGGAATCCGCAATAGAATCACAATAAGGACGAATCTTAGTAGCCGGGAATCCCCATTGAGACACATGAGGAGACTCGCGCCGAACGGTGAAATCCGCTACCAAAATAAATAGATGGGGGCTGTGTGAAGCTACCGAAAGTCGAAAGCCTCGAACTAATGTGCAGGCGCTAGAGTGATCCTCGAGTGTCACCAGGAAAACCTGCATATCCCTTTGGTCAAGGCTCTTTGCTCACACATTTGCACTGCCACGCCACAAAGAATTGCCTCGGGTGAAATGCGTGAATTTAGGCTATGCATGCAAGACGTGCGATATCCTCTTGACGGGTGCACCACCCCTCAATTGTGCCTCGCGGCCCGCACCGCATCTACGAATTACGGGCGATGTCCCTATCCTGTCCCCTATAGGGGGAGCTGCCTTACTTATATTTATGTTATGCTTGCTAATGAATGCTTGCATGCTTAAAAAATATATATAATAAAAAATAAAAAATAATAAAAATGTGTGCATACAATAAACTCAATTCTGGCCATCGAAGCCTACGTTCCCAGCTACGGCTCGTAGGGTCCAATCTTGGCCGCCATGGCCTACATCTTGCCCTCACGGCTCCTTAATCTCCCAACTCCGGCTTTGATAGCCTGCTTCCCAATTCTGGCCCTCGTGGCTTGCTTCCCAATATCTTTGACTCTTGTAGCCTGCTTACCTTTGGCCTTCGCGGCCTGCTCCCCGATTCTGGCTCCCATAGCCTGCTTCCCCGATTCGGCCCTTGCGGCCCGCTTCCCAACATCTCCGGCTCTTGCAGCCCGCTTCCCAGAATTTGGCCCTTTACGGCCTGCTCCCAGAATTCGGCCTTTACGGCCTGCTCCCCAGAATTCGGCCTTTACGGCCTGCTCCCAGAATTCGACCTTTACGGCCTGCTCTCAAAATTCGGCCTTTACGGCCTGCTCCCCAGAATCTGGCCTACACGGCCCGCTTCCGTAACGCCAACTTTGGCCCTCGCGGCCCACTTTCCCGAGTCCGGATTTCATAACTGATATCCCCGGCGCATTTTTGAATCAACAAACTCTTCTCTCCGTCCCTTCGGATGACGAACATCTCAGTTGCTTCTGGCCTTGGCTATTTCGGCCTCACTTACTGGCTCCCGTGCCAACAGCTTTCAATTATCGGCCGCTGTGCCTACAACTCTTATATCATTGGCATCCATGCCAACAGCCACCTGGAGTTCTTCAAAAAAAAAGGAAAGAAAAAAAAGAAGGGAAGAAGAGAAGGAACAAAAAAAAATAACAACAAAAAGGATAAAAAAGGAAGAGATGTGATGTGGCACAGCCCAAAGACCACTAAACATGATGAGATGACCCTAGGACTTAGACCCGCAAGCATACAAGCGCTCAATGATTCTCACAATGACGATTTTTGCTCACCCGATTCACACGTTCACCCGGTGGGTCCGGGAGATAATGATGAGGGTCCGGGGCGGGACCTAATTGTTCTAATGGACTTACAATGCTAGGGCTGACCCCAAATGAGTCTAGGATACCCAACTTTGTGAGCGGCTGGCCCGCAAGGCGGGGGCTTGGTGGCACTCACTCACGGTCCGCGGTGGACACTAACAAACTAGCATGCAAGTTCGAGCCCTCTTCTCACCGCCGACGAGCAATCAAAGTAATACTAAACTAGCAGGAATAAGGCTACTAAGGATAGTATCAGAAGCTCACCTGATCGGTGTGAAGACACCGATCCCGATCGGAGACGAGGGCGCGCCGGGAGGCGAGGGTATGCACCCGATCGCTGCGGCGATGTAGCTTGACCTGAAATTGCAAACGGTACAGCACTACTCCTCACGCAGGAGGGGTGATCTTGGGGTGGGGGTTATGCTTAATACATTCAAAACTACCTCCACGCAGGGAGGGGCCTTCAGCCGGCCAAGCGGGGTGGGGAGAGATGCAAAGGAAACCGAGTTTCCGAGCTTCGCCGATTCTGTCTAGCTTCTGTAATTCTGGACAGGGAGTCGATGTTGATGCAGCCAATAAATCCACCGAGCTCAGAATCTGGTGAGACTTGCGCCAAAAGATTGCTAACCGGAGAGGGGTGCGGCTTGAATTTTTGGACGACGTTCTGATCTGGGGGCTGACTGCTCCGGCGACTGGAAGATGGATGCAGCCCTGGTCTCTGGCCGAGCTCAGTCTGAAACAGCAGGTTGCAGAAGCGGCCACGGTCGCTCCTGAGCTCCAAATCTGGCACCGCTGGACTCGTTGGAATCATGGACGAGTCTACTTTGTAGCAAAACAAACGGGGAAGTCTTCTGATGTCGGAGATGAGCTGGGTGTCCAGAGAAGTGGACGGTGGTCGGGGCAGACTGTGAGGAGGCAGACCGGCGTGGTTGTGGTAGAAAATTGATATCTCTGGTTGTCGGATGCCGAAAAGAGTTCCGCCTTCTTTTCCTGGACGCTGACAGGGGGAGGAAGATCTTTGTAGAAGACCCTGAAGGCTGATTCCTTCAAGGTTCGTCGTGGGAGAGTCTTCTCTGCCGCTCTGGCTTTTGGTCTGAGAGGTTCTGCGCAGTCGGGGGAGAATGGTTGCTGCGGACAGTACCGAACTCGGATGCCGACGAAACCACCTCGCCTTGAAAGCTCTCTGGAAGACCTTTCCAGAGATGTAGGTCTTGCCACCAGGAGGAGCAGGGGGAGGCCGGGGATGACGCGACTTCAGGGCCTTACTCTGCTGCCTGCGATCTGATACTTGAAGCTGCAACTTACAAGAACAAGGGGAGGGCAAGGGGAGTTAGCACACCTTGTGAATGATGGCTGAAGGGTTAGGGAGAGGGGGAGGACGTGGCTAGGGCTCCAGGAGGTTAGGAATGGCAGTGATGGAGGGAGAAAGGGGGCTGGAGCTGCTATAGGTGGAGATGGGGGAGTGGGTGTGCACAAGAGAGAAGATGAGTGTGGGGGAAGGTGGGGGGCGAACTTGGCTTGAGGAGAGAGGAGGGGTGCGACCTAGGGAGCAAGGGGGAAGGGGAGATGGGTGGGAGATTCGAATTTGGGGTGTTGGGAGAAGTGGAGTCAGCCTTGGGGAGGTGGGAAGATGCTTTGGGAAGTGAAGGGAGGTAGGTGGTGGTTGGGAAGTAGAGCTTGGATAGGTGGAGGGTTGTTGGGAATAGGTGGAGAGTTAAGGAGGGTTGTGGGAAGTTGTGGGGTAGTAATGGGGGTAGATGGGGGATGGATTTGAATGAGAGAGGGGGAAGAGAGAGGGAAGGGGGCGAACTATGCCCCTTGGGAGAGAGAGAGAGGTAATGAGAGAGAGAGAGAGTACAAGAGAGAGATCTAGAGAGGTGGAATGAAGTAGTTTTCAATAATTTCATCAAAAGTTGTTACAATGAGAGGGAGGGGAGGCCTATTTATAGGCTCCATACTTTCATATGACCATAATGACCTTGACAAACTAACTAAAGACCAAAGCAGTCCAAGGGAGGGGTGCCCCTGGGCCTAGCCCACTAGTTGGGCCCAATAGCTTAACAAACCAACATAATGACACAAGACTTTGGTAGATAACCTACTAACCTAGGTACATGACTCAAATAATAGGAAAATTACATAGTTTAAGACTCAACTAAAATATAAAAATTACATGACTAGACTCACGAACACATGACGGGCATAATGGCATAAGTCGATGACGATCCGAGCCTCAAAAAAGTGGAGGGGCAAGGGATGCCCCCATCATACCCCCGGGGTGGGGAGAACTCGACCCCGTCGAGTATGGGTCCGTCTGGCTGTAGTACAAGCTCCAGAATGTCGAGGTCAAGTCGCAGCAGGTCCTCCTGACTCGCCCAAGTATCCTCAATTGGGCGACGGTTCTTCCACCTAACCAGGTAGCGCTGATACACCTTGTGCCTAGTAATGATAATCTGCTCATCCAGTATTGCTTCTACCTGCTCTTGTCGGTCTCTCAAGCTAGGAAGTGGAGTCCCTCCGGGAATGTCTCTCTCAAGAAGGGGTAAAGGCTCGAGCTCCTCACTGGGTTCCACCGCAGGGCCCTTATAGGGTACCAGGTCCGCCACATTGAAAGTAAGGTGTACCCCAAAACCCTCTGGTAGGTCTAGCTCATAAGCATTACTGCCAAGTCGTCTTAGAACTCGAAAGGGTCCTGAACCCCGTGCCCTCAACTTGGAGGCAGGTCCCGGAAGGAGCCGCTCCGTCCTCACCATCACCGAGTCTCCCACTTGGAACTCGCAGTGGCACCGATGAGCATCTGCCCGCCTTTTGTAAGCCTCATTGCTCTTTCCTATATGCTTGCGAGAATGCGTATGCCATGCACTATGATGCGATGTTGGTGTGAAAAGTATGGTGTGCAAAGGTGGACCTGGGCAGCCAAATGTAGACCGATCACACTTTGATGCCATGAAGACTGTGACAGACTTAGGAGGGCCGGGACATCCATAGATGAACCTTTTATGCATGGGTGTGACAAATGTAGGGGGACCCGGACATCCATGTATGCTCCTCTCATGCTTAATACTCATGATGAATGAAGGTGGGCCAATACATCCAAATACGGTCCACTTATGCTTCCTACTTGACATGTGGGTGATGTGAATGAATGTATCCGACTTATGAATCATGCCAAGTGGTGTGGTAAGCCTAGACACATGCATGTTTATCCCAAAGGTGACTTCCATGTGCATATATGTTGGATGACCTTTGAACTTCCATGTGAATGGGTCGAAGGGATCTAAGAAGGTGGGCATTATGGAGAGGAGCTCTTCCTTGTCTCCTAGGCATATGTTGTTTATGGTGATGGTTCCCTTTGTGGGGCCTGAGTCTTGGAAGAGTTGGTCTTGGTCAAACATGGTTGGTTGGGGTAGAGAAAGGTGGGTTGTGGGTAAGGTGGGCGGGTCACATGGGTAACTAGGCTCCCATTGGAAGGGATCAAAGGGGTCATGGATTGGGCTTCCTAGAGGAAGGAACTCCATGCCCACAAGGTCCATACAAGGTGGGTCATCCTCTTCTAATGGAGTAATTTGGTCGAAGCTCTTGGGAGGTAGCTCGACCATGAGGGAAGAGCTTGGCTTTCTACCCGAGATAAGAAGCTCCAATTTGAGGAGATGGTCGGGCTCATCGGGTGTGGGGAGGAATAATAGAAGGTCACTAGTGTAGCAACCAATGGTGCACATTGAGGTGATAGACCCAACACATAGGTGTAGGAGGTCAAGGCTCCTAGGTTGTTCGGTCATGGGGGTCAACATGCTAGTCAACTCTAATTGCCATGCTAAGCCCTTGAGAAGGTCCCCTAGTGTCTCCACTTGGTAAGATGATTGGATGGTGGTGCAATAGGAGTTGAAGGGCACTATGGGGAGGTGTCGCTCCAAGGAAGGGTAGGCCATGATCGGGTGAGCTGGTCTCTCTTTTAACCATCTAGTCACGGACCCACTTATGATGAGTTCACTCCCTACTAGAAGAGAGGGCATAGAGTGAAGATCGTGATGCAAGGCTTTGTCCTCATCTTGGGCATGTGTTTCTTTCAAGGTGGGAGTTGGATCCGGGGTGTTCACCACTATGGGGCTGGGTGTCAGGATTATGGGTTCTTCTTCCAAGGAGGTGGGTAGGTACTTTGTGGGTGGGGTGATGATGATTGGCGCATGGTGCATCCGAGGTGGTGAATGAGGTCGGATTTGGGTTGGGGTTGGAAGTGGAAGTAGTGGTGGCCTAGGTTGGGGTAAGATTGGGGTTGGAAGAGGAAGGTGGGGTGGGTGTGGAGGCTTGATTTGATTGGTTTTGGGAGGTGTGTCCCTTTTAGGGGGCGATAGAGGGGTAGTGGTGGGGGCCAAGGGGATTTGTGGGGTAAGGGTTTGGTGATGGATTTTGGATTGGGGGGTGGTGGCCATCATGGGCTTCGGTGGAGGGGTGGACACGGAGCGCGCATGGGCTGGTGGAGCTATGGTTGTGGTGAGGACTTGGAGGTAGGGTGTAGATGTAGTGGTGGGAGATGTGGGAAGTGGTGGGGATTGGGTGATTAGGGTCTTGGGTTGGCCAAGGGGAAATGAAGGAGTTGAAATGCTCTTTGGGCTTTGGTGTTCGGAATGGGAAGGGGACACATAACTAGCCCTAAGTTGCTCCTTCATGTTTACCCAAGTGGTGATGGGATCTTCCCTTCTAATTATCCTTAGCCCGATAATTTGTAGCCAATAGGTTTGAGCCCGTTTGGTAAGTTGTGATTTGGCAAATTGGACTTTCTCGTTATCGGTCATGGGATGCCAAGTGAAGTAATGGTCCATGGAAGCCTCCCATTCTAAATACTCATTAGGATGAGTCCCATCAAAGGTGAGAGGTGAGGGAGGAGGCCTACTATCATTCTTCCTTGGGGCGGGCCAATTTTCTTCTAGTTTGTCAAGTCGTCTAGATAGGTTATCAAGCTTGCCATTGGCATGGGTCAAGGTTTTCATGAGGTAACTGAAGTGATCAGGGAAGTCATGGGTGTTAGTGGTAGGTATCCCTTGGGGTTTTGGATTCATAGTGGGATTGGAAGATGAAGCATTGGGTTGATAGTGAGTACCACTACGAGTGGTCATGCAAGGTTGGGTGGGCTATGCACGGGTGTGCGGATGCACCTATGACCTAGTATGATGATGACCCAAGACTAGACTTGTTAGGACAAGCCTATGACCGCTCTGATACCACTTGATGTGGCACAGCCCAAAGACCACTAAACATGATGAGATGACCCTAGGACTTAGACCCGCAAGCATACAAGCGCTCAATGATTCTCACAATGACGATTTTTGCTCACCCGATTCACACGTTCACCCGGTGGGTCCGGGAGATAATGATGAGGGTCCGGGGCGGGACCCAATTGTTCTAATGGACTTACAATGCTAGGGCTGACCCCAAATGAGTCTAGGATACCCAACTTTGTGAGCGGCTGGCCCGCAAGGCGGGGGCTTGGTGGCACTCACTCACGGTCCGCGGTGGACACTAACAAACTAGCATGCAAGTTCGAGCCCTCTTCTCACCGCCGACGAGCAATCAAAGCAATACTAAACTAGCAGGAATAAGGCTACTAAGGATAGTATCAGAAGCTCACCTGATCGGTGTGAAGACACCGATCCCGATCGGAGACGAGGGCGCGCCGGGAGGCGAGGGTATGCACCCGATCACCGCGGCGATGTAGCTTGACCTGAAATTGTAAACGGTACAGCACTACTCCTCACGCAGGAGGGGTGATCTTGGGGTGGGGGTTATGCTTAATACATTCAAAACTACCTCCACGCAGGGAGGGGCCTTCAGCCGGCCAAGCGGGGTGGGGAGAGATGCAAAGGAAACCGAGTTTCCGAGCTTCGCCGATTCTGTCTAGCTTCTGTAATTCTGGACAGGGAGTCGATGTTGATGCAGCCAATAAATCCACCGAGCTCAGAATCTGGTGAGACTTGCGCCAAAAGATTGCTAACCGGAGAGGGGTGTGGCTTGAATTTTTGGACGATGTTCTGATCTGGGGGCTCACTGCTCCGGCGACTGGAAGATGGATGCAGCTCTGGTCTCTGGCCGAGCTCAGTCTGAAACAGCAGGTTGCAGAAGCGGCCACGGTCGTTCCTGAGCTCCCAATCTGGCACCGCTGGACTCGTTGGAATCGTGGACGAGTCTACTTTGCATCAAAACAAACGGGGAAGTCTTCTGATGTCGGAGATGAGCTGGGTGTCCAGAGAAGTGGACGGTGGTCGGGGCAGACTGTGAGGAGGCAGACCGGCGTGGTTGTGGTAGAAAATTGATATCTCTGGTTGTCGGATGCCGAACAGAGTTCTGCCTTCTGTTCCTGGACGCTGACAGGGGTAGGAAGATCTTTGTAGAAGACCCTGAAGGCTGATTCCTTCAAGGTTCGTCGTGGGAGAGTCTTCTCTGCCGCTCTGGCTTTTGGTCTGAGAGGTTCTGTGCAGTCGGGGGAGAATGGTTGCTGCGGACAGTACCGAACTCGGATGCCAACGAAACCACCTCGCCTTGAAAGCTCTCTGGAAGACCTTTCCAGAGATGTAGGCCTTGCCACCAGGAGGAGCAGGGGGAGGCCGGGGATGACGCGACTTCAGGGCCTTACTCTGCTGCCTGCGATCTGATACTTGAAGCTGCAACTTACAAGAACAAGGGGAGGGCAAGGGGAGTTAGCACACCTTGTGAATGATGGCTGAAGGGTTAGGGAGAGGGGGAGGACGTGGCTAGGGCTCCAGGAGGTTAGGAATGGCAGTGATGGAGGGAGAAAGGGGGCTGGAGCTGCTATAGGTGGAGATGGGGGAGTGGGTGTGCACAAGAGAGAAGATGAGTGTGGGGGAAGGTGGGGGGCGAACTTGGCTTGAGGAGAGAGGAGGGGTGCGACCTAGGGAGCAAGGGGGAAGGGGAGATGGGTGGGAGATTCGAATTTGGGGTGTTGGGAGAAGTGGAGTCAGCCTTGGGGAGGTGGGAAGATGCTTTGGGAAGTGAAGGGAGGTAGGTGGTGGTTGGGAAGTAGAGCTTGGATAGGTGGAGGGTTGTTGGGAATAGGTGGAGAGTTAAGGAGGGTTGTGGGAAGTTGTGGGGTAGTAATGGGGGTAGGTGGGGGATGGATTTGAATGAGAGAGGGGGAAGAGAGAGGGAAGGGGGCGAACTATGCCCCTTGGGAGAGAGAGAGAGGTAATGAGAGAGAGAGAGTACAAGAGAGAGATCTAGAGAGGTGGAATGAAGTAGTTTTCAATAATTTCATCAAAAGTTGTTACAATGAGAGGGAGGGGAGGCCTATTTATAGGCTCCATACTTTCATATGACCATAATGACCTTGACAAACTAACTAAAGACCAAAGCAGTGCAAGGGAGGGGTGCCCCTGGGCCTAGCCCACTAGTTGGGCCCAATAGCTTAACAAACCAACATAATGACACAAGACTTTGGTAGATAACCTACTAACCTAGGTACATGACTCAAATAATAGGAAAATTACATAGTTTAAGACTCAACTAAAATATAAAAATTACATGACTAGACTCACGAACACATGACGGGCATAATGGCATAAGTCGATGACGATCCGAGCCTCAAAAAAGTGGAGGGGCAAGGGATGCCCCCATCAAGATGACAAAAGAGAAGAAAAGAAAAAAAAAGAGAAGAAGAGAAAAGAGAGAAGAAAAGAAAGAGAAGAGACAAAGAGACCAATATACAACTTCAGTCCCCGACACCCCGTCGGCACTGATGAAGAGACCAACAAACCAGGTCAGTTCTCGACACCCTGTCGGCACTGACGAAGAGATAACAAACCAGGTCAGTCCCCCGGCACCCCGTCGGCACTGATGAAGAGACCAACATACCACTTCAGTCCCACGGCACCCTGTCGGCACTGATGAAGAGACCAACATACCACTTCAGTCCCCGGCACCCCGTCGGCACTGATGAAGAGACCAACATACCACTTCAGTCCCCGGCACCCCGTCGGCACTGATGAAGAGACCAATATACAACTTCAGTCCCCGGCACCCCGTCGGCACTGATGAAGAGACCAATATACAGCTTCAGTTCCCGGCATCCCGTCGGCACTGATGAAGAGACCAATATACAGCTTCAGTTCCCGGCATCCCGTCGGCGCTGATGAAGAGACAAAGAGACCAACAAACCAGGTCAGCTCCCGACACCCTGTCGGCACTGATGAAGAGACAAAGAGATCAATAAACCATGTCAGCTCCCGACACCCCGTCGGCACTGACGAAGAGACAAAGAGACCAACAAACCAGGTCAGCTCCCGACACCCCGTCGGCACTGGCGAAGAGACCAAGAGACGACAAGCCAGCTCAGCTCCCGACACCCTGTCGGCACTGACGAAGAGACAACAAACCAGGTCAGCTCCCGGCACCCTGTCGGCACTGATGAAGAGACAAAGAGATCAATAAACCATGTCAGCTCCCGACACCCCGTCGGCACTGACGAAGAGACAACGAGACCAACAAACCAGGTCAGCTCCCAACACCCCGTCGACACTGGCGAAGAGACCAAGAGACAACATATCATGTCAACGCCCGACACCCCGTCGGCACTGACGAAGAGAAGAAGAGACCAACAAACCAGGTCAGCTCCCGGCACCCTGTCGGCACTGACGAAGAGACAAAGAGATCCACATATCATGTCAGTTCCCGACACCCTGTCGGCACTGACGAAGAGACAAAGAGACCAACATATCATGTCAACGCCCGACACCCCGTCGGCACTGACGAAGAGAAGAAGAGACCAACATATTAGCTTTCGGCACCCCGTCGGCATCGACGAAGAGGAAAGAGACAAATACACCCACGGGCACCGACCGGCTCATCCTTCGCCTGCGCTACTCGTGGGTGGGGGGCATTTTTGGACACCAAAAATTACACACAGAGATATCCTGCTCGGCCCAGCATCAACAACGGCACCGAGTGAAGAAGCCCCGGAGAGACTGGCCATCCAGATTCCCCGAACATGCACACACCGTCGTGAGGCTGTCTCCAGAATCACGACAGCGAAGAGAAATCAACCACCAAGAGCTCCACAATCCATGGGCCTCGAAGAAAATTAAATGGGCCACAACTCGTGCACACAACGGGCTCATAAATCCACCCAGGGTGGGCTTCAGCGGCACACCCTTGCCCTCCAACAGCACGCCCATTTGGCCCTCCAGCGGCACGCCCATTTAGGGCTCCAGCGGCACGCCCATCTGGGCCTTCAGCGGCACGCCCATTTGGTGCTCCCGCGGCACGCTTGGCAGCCCTTCAGCGGCACACCCTTTACAACCAGGGGCTTCAGCGGCACGCCCATTTAGGGCTCCAGCGGCACGCCCATTTGGGCCTTCAGCGGCACGCCCATTTGGTGCTTCAGCGGCACACCTTCCTGGCCGTTCAACGGCACGCCCTTTGGGCTCTTCAGCGGTACACCTGCCGTGTCTTCCAGCGGCACGGCCTTTGGCCCTCCCAGCGGCACACTTCTTGAGCCCGCCAGCGGCACAGCGTTAAGGCATTTCAACGGCCGAACGACGTGATGCCCATGCCCTACGGATTCTTGGCGCGCAGTGGACTTGCTGAGGTGTCACCCGGGGAGAGAGCCACGCTGCCTACTCCTCCTGCCACCTAGGACAAGGGAGTCAAACCCCATTAAACCCCCGCCGGACGCTTCCCGCCTTCGGAGGCTCCCGCCGCTCGGGGTATAAAACCCCTCTTCGCTGCGAACAGAAAAGAGGAGGGAGGAGGGGCATACACACACAGACAGATACACACAGAAGAGAAGAAGAGAAGAGAAGAAGAGGGGAGAGGCCCCGCCGCTCCAGCCACCGTCGCCGTCTGTGCGAAGAGGGAAGAGAAGAAGAGAAAGAAGAAGAGGAGGGGAGGCTCTGCCTTCCCCCTCCCGCTGCTCCGTCCACCGCCGTCCGCGCGAAGAGCAGAAGAAGAAGAAGAAGAAGAGAAGAAGGAGAGGGGAGGCTCCGGCTCCCCCGTCGCTATCCCGTCCACCACCGCCCGTGTGAAGAGAGGAAGAGAAGGAGAGTGAGTGAAGAGAGAGAGTGAAGTCCGGGAGGGGAGGAGTCCATGCCCCCCCCATTGTATCTTCTTTCTTTCTTTCTTTGTCCCCTTGTTTTCCTTCCCGTCGCCATGTATTAGCCCCCTTGGGGCACTCCTCTTGTGTGAATAAAGGTAGAGGGCTTGCAATATCTCTTCGGACATCTTTCCGACGCATTTCTTCCGGGTTTACATCCTTCGGTGTTTCACGCCCCTTTCTTTTCTTCCCTTCCTTAGGGATTACTTCATGTCGAGCGTTTTCCTCTTCGTTCACCCCCAGCCGTGCCTCCCATAGCACACCCCAATTGTGCCTCCAACGGCACACCCAATTGTGCCTTCAACGGCACGCCCTGATTGTGCCTCCAACGGCACGCCCAGTTGTGCCGCCTTCAGCGACACGCCCTCTTTGAACCCTTCGCCGGCGTGCCTGATCAGGCCTTCGCCAGCACACCCCGTCGGCCCCCAGTGGCACACCCCAACTGTGCCCAGCGGCACACCCTAGCCGTGCCCCAGGGGTATGCCCCAGCCCAGCCCCAGCGGCACACCTTTGGCCTGCCTCTACCCGGCACAGCTGGCCCTCTCCCTGCCAGTCAGGGTATCCTTAGGTTGCATTAGCCCCGTGTTTCCTCTCTGTCGTCCCCTCCGAGTTTTCTGAGGTTTTATTAAGGTGTTGCCGCTCTCGGGCGCCCACCTCCAGTTGTCGGGTTCCGCCACTCCATGTGGGCGCGTTCCCTGTATCTCCCTTACGCTCGGGTCAAGGGGAGATGCTGCCGAATTTTTGTTAGAAACGATAACACATTAAAAAGACAAAAAGAAGCAACAAACAAATAAAAAGATAACAATGGTAAAACGCTTTAATCAAGGCAAGGGAACCGCAATTAACTCAAAGAGAGCCAAATCAAACGACAACTAAACAACTCGAACATTCGTCCTCATGGGAGAAAGAATGGAAATTGATCAAGAAAAGGAAAGAAACAAACCCACGCAAGTTGAATAAAATCAAGAGAGAAATAAAAAGGAAGAAGCTATAAGAATGAAGAAGGGGTGGGCCCTTTTCAAACTCCTCCCCGGTACGCCCTTCAGTGGCCTTCGCCGGCACTCCTCCTTGGCCTTCGCCGGTACACCTTTCAGCGCCCTTCAACGGCACGCTCCATACCGCCTTCGTCGGCACACTCCCTGTCGCCTTCGCCGGTACACTCCCTGTCGCCTTCGTCGGCACGCTTCCTGCCGCCTTCGCCGGTACACCCTTCGCCGGCACAGCCCTCCAGCCACCCTTGGCCGGCACACCCTTCGCTGGCACACCCGCCTGCGCCCCCTTGCCGGCACACCTGCCCGCCTCTTCAGCGGCACACCCGCCTGCTCCCCCTCGCCGGCACACCTGCCCGCCCCTTTAGCGGCACACCCGGCCGCCCTTGGCCGGCACACTCCCAGCCATCTTCCTTCGCCGGCACGCCCGTTCGCGCCCCTCGCCGGCACGCCCGCTTGCCTTCGCCGGTACACCCCTTTCTGCCCCCAACGGCCCACTTTTCCTCCCAAAATAAATATATATATAAATGTCATGATAATAATAATGATAATAATGATAATAAATTAATAAAAATCATGATAAATAAATAAACCTGAATATATATATATATGTGAGAAATAAACAAAAAATGTGAAATAATAATAATAATAGTAAAAAAAAGGGAAAGGGAAGATATAATAGTAATAATAATAAACAAAGTGGAGAAATCTTTCAGAATAAATACATAAAAGGGAGATAAGCAATAAATATATATATATGTATAATTTAAAACCCAGATAAAAAATGGTAAAATCTACACTGCAGCCCCGTCTCCCCTGCGACCCGGTGCTGAAGGAACAACAATGCCGCCCTTGCGGGCTGGGCCTGAGTCTTGAGAATTATCCCGAAATGGCCATGGCCCGACCTCTCCTCGGGCTGACATTCCGATTAAACCGGACTCATTTCTCCGGCCGGATCCCTTCCGAGCCGCTACTAAAATTGCCGCACATTCGGCAGACATTTGAATGGGTTCACCTCGATTTCCGCCGCGTTTCTATTACGGACCTGCGTCCAAACGTGAAAAGGCCCGTGAGCGACCAACATGGCCGACGACTCTCGCCCCAATATGGTCGTGAGCCGGCATTGTTCCGGGCCGATATCCCGTTAAATCGGATTCATTCTAATGGGATTAGCTCCCGCTCTTTCATTGAAATTGCCGTAAACTCGGCATACATTTGTACGGGGTCGTTTCCACCCACGTCGCACTTTTAATATGGGCCCTTGCCCGAACATGAAAAGGTCCACAAGTGACCGACAGAATCGGAATAGAACGAGATGGCTCTCGCCACCCCTGGACTCCTTCCATGGGAATATCAATAAGACCTCTGTGGGCCACACTTAGACCTCGGGCCTGTCCCGATCATGGTCATCATCTGGCTCATATCCTCGGTCTACAGCCCGCTCCTTTCGAACACATTTTCGGTTCTGGAGTCTAGTCTCGGGACTCTCCGCTGTTGCCCTCCAGCACCGGAAATGTTAATGATGCCCGCGCAAGCCTCGTTCGGACCACGGGAGGCGCCCCCGGTATGGTCCTGACTCGATCTCGCACCGGGTCAATAAATTCGCTAGTTTCCTGCTACACTAACCGAGATTTAACCGAATATTTTTAGTGTCTTGGAATAATAAACTTGTCGTATCCCGGCATGCATATGTTCCAGGTCCTCCCGCGACGATTACAATATTCTCAAGCGTACTCCCGTCCGAATATTCAATGGTCTCCCGAATGACCGACATGTTTCGAACGCCCGCTTCTCCGGACACAGGGCTTTTCAGCCGATTCAAGGGATATTCCCTCGTCACCCCTTGGCACCGGAAATATTAATGACGCTCATGCAAGTGTTGTTTCGACCGCGGAGGGCCCACCGCAGTATGGTCGCAGCTTGCTCTTGCACCGGGCCAACAGATTTACTGGTTTTTGACTGCTCCAACCGAGGCTTAGCTGAATGTCTTCCGTTCCTCTGAACAATAAATTTGCCATATCCTGGCGTACATATGCTCCGATTTTCCCGTGACGATCGCACTTTTCTCGAGCCGGACATTCGTCCGAACATTAAATGGTCAGTACACGACCGACATGATCTCGAATGTTTTTTTTTCTTTTCTCGTCCTCGCGTGAGGATTTCAATATCTCGTAATAGACCTTTCATGCAATTAATTCCCTGGCCATGGGTCCTAAATCCCGGCGATTAATCAAGGGTGTTCCCTCGTATGGGGGATGTAAATGACGCCGTGACCTTTATGGCGCGGCGGGTTTTGGTCCTGACATGAACTACACAATCGTCTGACGAAGTCAGATCGAGCGCACCATGGGCTCTTCGGAGCCCGAACAAATTGTTACTCCGGTGACTGGCACGCCCACGCACTCAATAAACGAATAAACTAACGAGAGAGCAATAAGTGCCGAAAAGTGCGTCCACACCAACTCATCTCCCACTCCCTCCCCCAAAACTCCCATGTCATAGGCCTCCACTACTTCCCCTCCCTATCCTAAACCAAGTTTCCCTTTACCCTCCACCCCGGGTGCACCATACACCAACCATCACCACCCCACCCCCAAAAGACCCTATCACCTCCTTGGAGGAGGAACCCATACCCGACCCCATAGTAGTGAACACTCTTGACCCTATCCCCACCACGGAGACCACCCATATCCAAGTGGAAGAAGAAACCTCACATGGTGGCCTTCACCTTACACCACCCTCTCTAGTTGGGGCGGAGCTTATCTTAGGAGAACCCCTTATTAGTTGGCTAAAGGAGAGCCCAATAAGAGAGATCACGGCCCATGATTTCCCTCCCATAGAGCAAAACCTTCCCATAGTGCCCTTCTTCTCCTATCACACCGCTATCCAATCATCTTACCAAGTGAAAACCTTAGGGGATCTTCTTAAAGGCTTAGCTTGGCAAATGGAGCTTATGAGCATGTTGACCACAATGGACAACCAACAACGGAGTCTTGACCTCCTACACCTATGTGTCGGGTCCATCACCTCGGTATACACCATTGGTTGCTACACTAGTGACCTCCTTCTATTCCTCCCCACACCCGATGAGCCCAACCTTCTCCTCAATTTGGAGCTTCTTATATCGGGTAGAAAGCCAAACCCTCCCCTCATGGCCGACCCACCCACTAAGAACTTCAGCCTAATTGTTTCATTAGAGGAGGATGACCCACCACCATTTGAGGATCTTGAGAACATAAGGCCCCTCCCCCTTGGTAAACCTTTTCATGATCCCTTTTGTAGCGCTCGTGCCTTACCGGATTCTTAGCAGTTCAGATCTAGGCTTTGTCCTGATCGTTTTGGCTATTTTTGTGGATTTTTAGGCGTTCGTTTGGCATTTATCAGAATTTGTTTAAGGTTAAATGGAAATTAGGGTTAAGTTTTTAAAATAATATTAATTTTAATTTATATATATATATCTCTCTCTCTCTCCCCATCGATTTCTCTCTCCCTCACTCGTTCTCCTTCTTTCTCTCTCTCCCTCTCACGATCTCTCCGCCCCCACTCTCTCGGTCTTGGTCCGGACGGCCGCGGATAGAGGCGCGGGAGGTGTTGTTGGAACCGGCTCGTCGCGAGGAACGCGTAGGCACTGACCTCGTCGCGGTTCGTGGGACGTGGAGGTGAGACGGGGCGAGAGGAGCCGTGGTGACCTGTTGCTTGCATGCGGCCCAAATCCGGTTTTCGTCGCGATTGAGGTAGGGGGATGGAATCCTTGCCTCGCTAGGATCGCATTGGCATAGCATGCATGCCCATCCGACGTCGTTTTCTTCAATTTCCATGCAAAATTCCATGTTAGTGTAATTTTAGGCTAAATTCTTGAAAATCACTCCATGGGCATTATTTTTATTTTTTGATGCATGGATTAGTTGTAGAATGTCATGGTTTGGCAGGTTTTACAATTTTTTCCACGTTCCCCGTCGATCCGGCTCGACTGGGAGGGGGTTTGGTTTTGACCGTTTCGGTTTAAGCTCCCAACTGGTGTGACGGTTCTTCCAGAGGCCGTCACACTGTAACGGCCCTTGTGGGGTGCGTTACGCGCGTGTGACGGCCCACAGTGGGTGCGTCACACTTGGGGTAACGGTCATCTGATGGACCGTTACACGACCGTCACTTGACCCGTTTGACCGTTGACTTCGTATGGCGGTTGGCCTAACGGCCTGTCGGGCGACCATTAGGGAGTCGTAACACACCTCCGGGAGTGCGTTACGTTCTGTTAGAACGCTGTGGTTTTATTTTTAGCCTCGGGCGGGTGTAACGGTCCTAGGGAGGCGCGTTACATCCGTGTAACGCCCCTGCCCTGGCGCGTTACAGCCTCGCCGTGACGGTCCCCACGGGACGCGTCGCAGCCCTTGTAACGCCCCCGTCCTCGACCGTCACAGCCCTTGTGACGCCCCTTCCCTTGGCCATCACACTCTGTGACGCGGCAGCCCTAGACCGTTACATTCCTTTGGGTTTTAAATGCATGCATGGTCAATTTCTAATGCATTCCACGTTATATGTATGCCATGTTTGAGTTGTTTTGTGACCGATGGCTTATTAGTAGATCCCGTTGGAATTGCTTTCTCTTTCCTTGTGATGGAACCACTAGTCGTAGCCCAGCGACCGAGCGTGTCGTCCCACCCGGGAGAGGTGGAGGGGTGTTCCCGAAGAACGGTTTATAAGCTAGTTACCGTGGGCCCCTGCGGTTACCGTTGCGTCCAACGGGGGGGGGGGGGGGGGGGGAGAGAAACTAGCTAGAGGCCTGGCTCTAGGCAGGAGTCAGTGTGTGCACACGTGGTCGGAGACTTGGACTGGCACTGACGAGTGTTGCTCTGACTAGTACTTGGTTTGGTCCTGTTACGCCTCTCGCTTGTCGTGAGCCAGACTTGCGAGTTGCCGAGACACAGTGTAAGTCGTCAGGGGACGCGTCTGGTCTTGTTCTTCTAGTGGATTGTTCCGTCTCTCACTTCACTTGGTTAGTGATGGTTTATTCTATTGGTAGATTTATTTCCTGTTGTTATTTATTTATTACATTGTGCATCTGCCTTATTATTTAAATGCATGTTTTAATTACTTTTATATTTGCCTGCTTGTCTGTTTAGTTTGGGGTAGGGATCCACGTGACCCCTACTGAGTCTGGCTGTGACTCACCCTTCCTTCTTTCAGGTGAGCCGCCCCAGTCGTCCGCCGGTTTTGCACGAGGTTGTGCCGAGCGTTGTTAGAGTGCCAGCTGTGTTGGTTTGTCTTTTGTTCTGTTGTGCCGGGGTATGCCCCGTGTAGTTGTATAGTGGACCACTTTTTATTGAAAAATCTGGACTATTGTATATATTCTACCACTTTGATATTTTAAATTGCTTCCGCACTTATTTATTAATTGCTGTCCTAATTAATATTGCGCGCCTGCAGTCCCAATTCGTTATGCAACTCCTCAGCAAACTTCTTTAACCTTTCAGGGGCCTCATCAGCCTCTTGGGTGGCTTCCTGTGGACGCACTTTTTTATTTAATAAATCGTTGTTTATTTGTTCATTTATTGGGTTTATTAAGTGCGTGGGCGTGCCAGTCACCAAGGTGACGATTTATTCGGGCTTCATGGAAGCCCATGGTGCGCGCGATCTGACTAATCAGACAATTGTGTAATTCATGTCGGGACCGAAACCCGCCGTGCCGTAAAGGCCACGGCATTATTTACATCCCCCATACGGGGGAACACCCTTGATTGATTGCCAGGAATAAGGGCCCTACGGCCTAAAGAGAATACTAATAATGTAGGAGGATAGTGAAAGACGAACTATGCTAGAAACCCGTATCAGGACGTGAATGTTCAGACTATGTCGGTCATTCATGGGCCACTTCATGTTCGGACGAAGGTCCGTGTTTGTAGTATAAAAGACGGTAACAAAACCACGCATATGTCTGCCACGAACAAGGCAAGTTTGATGAGAATGCGGGATTGGATCCCGGTAGGGACGGGTCAAGTTGATAGACTGTTGGCCGGAGATGATTTCGGACTATGGCCATGTCGGAAATTCCGTAAACCACGTTCGATACCATAAGGCGTCATTGATTTTATCTTTGCACCCAGTCCGAGGGAGTGAATTATTAAGTGTGTAGCCCGAGCTCACTAACGTGCGCCCTCACACGCGGATCGACCTGTGCGGTCAGGTCACGGGGGTCAAGGGGGCAGTGCCCCTTGCGGGGGTTTCCGGGGGCAGCGCCCCCGGAACAAAATTTGATTATAGAAATGGGTGATAGTGTTTGTTTCATTTTTTTTATTAAGATTGATGTTTTCATTTTTTTTTAGTTTTGAACATTTCTCCTTTCTCATTGGCTGTTTATCCCCTTTTTTGTGTGTTAAGGAGGCGCGCTGGTTAAATGGGTATGAAGGAAGAGAGGGGGGGGGGGGGGGGGGGGGCGCCGGTTTAGGGGGACACTAGGGGGGCGCGTCGGTTTAGCATGATACAAGGGAGGGCGCGCCGGAATTGGAGGTGCAAGAGGGCGCGCGCCGGTCTAATGGGTCTTCAGGGGGCGCGCCGGATTAGGTTCAAGAAGGATGGCACGCCGGATTATCAAGGTGAATAGTAAGGGGGGCACTATTCATCCTAAGATTTCCAAAGTAGATTTGAGTGTGGAGCTAATCCCGCGGGGGGGGGGGGGGGGGGGGGGTAGCGCGCCGGATTAGCCCGCGCCGGATTAGGGCACGCCGGGTTAAGCTCTGTGGGTTTGACTTCATTCTGTTTGGTTCTTTTGCTTCTGTTCTTGTTTCTTCAACCTACAGACTGATCCAATGGATGGATTGTTCGTTCAATTGACGCTTTAAATCAATGGAATGCTTCTTAACATTTGTTGAGGTGAATGAGTACGTGTATTTGCATGTTTTACTTGAGGGGTTTATCATCTAGGAACTCAGAGGTTTAGCTTGATTCAGGGGCTTAGTTTGTTCATCTGTTCTTACGTGTTCTTCGTCTGGAAAAATTTGGGCATCATCTCCCCCGGACTGAAGCTTGCCAGAGAAAAATGGGGAACACCAAACGGATTGCTCCGGGGTGAACCTCAAAACTCGGAGTGAGGCCTCCGTTAACCCATAAGTGCTTGTGGAGGCTCGAGGACTAGCCTTCAAGAGCTCCAGCAGCTCACGGGTGGTGATTTTGTGAAAGTCCCACAGGAACGGATGTTCGCCATGAATAGCTATGAGTGTCCACCCTTCGAACGGGTTCCCTCAAAGTTCATGCCACAAAAGGGGCAAGCTCTCGAGGGCCCTGGGTGATGCAAAAAACTGAGAGAAAGAAAAAAAACTGAAGGAAAGAGGAAGCCAGATCAGAGCAATAAAACATTGCGCATGCTTACAAAGCCACTCTTTTATTCATCCTCAGGGGAAAGGAGGGAAGACAGGTACAAAAGGAGATCTACCCCCAAAGCAGGGGGCAAGAATACAACGGATAAGATGAAACACTAGGTGTTGAGGTGGGGGGAGAAGAAGATACATCGGTGGGGGAGGAGGAACAGAGCACAAGCTCCTCCCCTGTCTCCTCTCTCTCTTTCTCACCCTCTCTCTCCTTTTTCTTCACCTTACAGATGTGAATGGACGGATCTTCTTCCTCTCTTCGGACGCCGGAGACCTTAGCCAAACCCCCCTTCAGCCTCTCTTCTCCCAGCCTCCTCTTCTTCTACCCTCTCTTCGCAATGCTACCCCTTTTATAGAATGGCCATCCTGGGAGCGTCCCTGTACTTCCACCTTGTCCGCAACGAAGTTGGGAGTTGACTCGATGCGCTGGACGATGCTGGTTCACGCCGTACGCTGCCGTTCATCCGAGGATGGGATGTTCGCAGGTCTGCCGGGGGTTGCTTCGTCGTTGCCGCTTCTGTGTTGTCGAATGGAGGTAGAAGCAGAGCTATGGGCATTGAATGTTCTCTGTGCGTTGCATTTATGCTGAACAGAGCATCGGTTGGCAGACGGGACAGGATGAGGTTAAACTCATTTGCATTTGGCGTGCAGTATTAAGAAGATGATATTGTGATGGGTTCTCCAAAAGTAGCGCACCGTATTAAGTTTTTGACCTTCAAATGGCCACGCCGCTTTAGCATTTGAAGGAGAAGCTTTTAAAAATGGGCAAATGGATACTTCGGTTAAAACGGCGCGGCCGGGGGCGCGCCGGATTAAACATTTGCAAAGGGGCGCCGTATTAGAGCATAAAGGGAGGGCGCCGTATTAACAAAGCAAGGGGCGCGCCGGATTGATGCTCTACGGCGCCGTTTTAAGCCTCAAAGTGATTCTTCTCAGAAGCGCGTCCATTTATATGAACGTTGGCATTCCCGGAATGTTTTAGTTGAGATGCATGACCTCCGCAATGTTCCGTTCATAGCTTTTGGGGCTCGGTCAAGACTTTGCGTGACTTTCGGTGCATGCCGGGCTGTGCCCGAGTTCCCGCCTTTTCTTTGATTCTGCTCTCGGCATGGCTGGTCGTAGAGTTGTGGCCGTATCTTCTGCCCGGGGCTTCCTTAACGGATGGCGGACCACCAAGTGAGTTCTCGTCCTGGTTGGGCGAGGTATGGGTTTGTTCGGCCCTCTCGTCTTCGACTTGCGCTCGAACGCGTAGACGCGAGTGTCGTATGATCATCATCGTCATTTTTTGACGTCCACAAATGCCCCCCACTCGTGGGTGGCGCTAACGAGGGACGAGTGCGTGGGGCCTGCGAGTGTAGAGCTCTTCGACAGGACGTCTATTCTTTCGAGCTAGGGGTTGCTGGTCCGATGCGAATTCACAGGAAAGCGCTCACTCCTTCAGCGAAGGGATGAGGGGATCGCTTCACCGCATATGCACGCGGACTGAGATGTCAGAGTGGGGGTTTAGTCATCGGCATGGGGTGAATACCGAAGCGAGAACGAAGGGTCTATGCGTCGTCTCGGGCTTAAAGCCCAAAGCAACTTTGACGAGGCCAATCCCAAGGGGGAGTTGTTGACTCGTGCTGGGTTCAGGAAAGTTGTTCATTCACCGACTCGGACGGAGGGTCCGAGCCAAGCAAAGGGGATGCGCCTTTTGTTCATGGACTAGGATGGATGGTCCGAGCCAAGCAAGGAGGGGTTTCTTTGTGTTCATGGACTTGGACGGAAGGTCCGAGCCAAGCAAAGGAGGTCCTTTTTTTATTCATCGACTTGGACGGAAGGTCCAAGCCGAGCAAGGAGGCTCTTTTTGCTCATTGACTTGGACGGAAGGTCCGAGCCAAGCAAGGAGGTTCTCTTTTTTTTTCTGTTCATCGACTTGGATAGAAGGTCCGAGCCGAGCAAGGAGGTTCTTTTTTCTCATCGACTTGGATGGAAGGTCCGAGCCAAGCAAGGAGGTTCTTTTTTGTTCATCGACTTGGACGGAAGGTCCGAGCCAAGCAAGGAGGTTCTTTTTGTTCATTGACTTGGACGGAAGGTCCAAGCCAAGGGTTTATTCGTCGATGGGACTGGAGATTGCAATATTGGGGTGGTTTGTTCATTGACACGGGTTAATGCCAAAGCAAGGGCATTTTGTTCATGGCTTCAGACGGAAGGTCTGGGCCACTGGTTTATTCATCGACGCCGACGGGAAGTCGGGGATCGACGTGATTTGTTTATCTCTTGGTGTTTTCGTTGGTACGAGGGCTGGTGCCAACGCAAGGAGCAAGGGTTGATTCCCCAATCCCGGATGAAAGGTTCGGGTGGGGTGATCTTCGTCAGTGCCGACAGGATGTCAAGAGCTGACATGGTTGATTCATCTATTGAAATATTCGTTGGTACGGGCTGGTGCCAACGCAAGGAGAAAAGGTTGATTCTCCAATCCCGGACGAAAGGTTCGGGTGGGGTGTTCTTCGTCAGTGCCGACAGGATGTCAGAGGCTGACATGGTTGATTCGTCTATTGAAATATTCGTTGGTACGGGCTGGTGCCAACGCAAGGAGAAAAGGTTGATTCCCCAATCCCGGATGAAAGGTTCGGGTAGGGTGTTCTTCGTCAGTGCCGACATGATGTCAGAGGCTGACATGGTTGATTCGTTTATTGAAATATTCGTTGGTACGGGTTGGTGCCAACGCAAGGAGAAAAGGTTGATTCCCCAATCCCGGACGAAAGGTTCGGGTGGGGTGTTCTTCGTCAGTGCCGACAGGATGTCAGAGGCTGACATGGTTGATTCGTTTATTGAAATATTCGTTGGTACGGGCTGGTGCCAACGCAAGGAGAAACAGTTGATTCCCCAATCCCGGATGAAAGGTTCGGGTGGGGTGTTCTTCGTCAGTGCCGACAGGATGTCAGAGGCTGATATGGTTGATTCGTTTATTGAAATATTCTTGAAGATAAGAGTGAGTGTTAATAAAGGGAGACTGATTTTTCCCCTCCTTTTTCCTCTTCCTTTTTTTTCTTCTTTTTTTCTTCTTTTTCTTTTCCCTTTTTTTTCTTCTTATTTTTTCCCCTTTTTTCTTTTTTTTCTTCCCTTTTTTTTGACACGCAAGATAAATAGTGCCCAATCCATCTGGACAATAGTAATGCAAATTCGCCCGGGGCAGGGCGGAGAAAAGCATTATTCCTCGAATGGGGGGATTAGAGCATGGTACAACCTCAGATGCCTACCATTGAGGGGCGGAAACTGAACCTCCCCCCGATGGTTGACGATTACATATGCTCCGCCCTCGTAGACTTTCTGGATCACATAGGGTCCAAGCCAATTCTCATTCAGCTTGCCCTTGGGGTTGGAAGCCATGACTTCTCTTCTCTTCACCATAACGAGGTCACCCTTCTTGAATTCGCGTTCCTTAACGAGCTTGTCGAAGGCGCGAGCCATCCGGGCCTAATAGACCTGGATGTTCTGCTGGGCTTGGAGCCGTTTCCCCTCCAAGTTGGAGAGCTCTTCGAGCCTTCGCTCGACATTTGTCTGCTCTTCCCGGACCAACCCGTGTTGGATTGCGACCCGGAGGGAGGGTATTTCCAGCTCGATAGGGACAATTGCATGCCTCTGAGCCATATACCAGGGAAAAGGGTGAACAACCCGTTGGAGTTTTGTACACAGTTCGATACGCCCACAGGGCCTCGTACATTTTCTCTTCCCAGTCTCTCTTGTTAGAACTAACAATTTTGGACAGGAGAGTGCAAAGAGTTTATTGAAAGCTTCAGCCAAGCCATTGGCCTGTGGGTTGTAGGGGGTCGACGTCCTCCAGTCAATCTTGTACTTTTCTGCCAGCCGGTAGACCTTCTGGTTGCGGAAGTGACTTCCATTGTCTGAGATAATTCGGTTCGGAGTGCCAAACCGGAATATGATGTTGCGACGGAAAAATCTGGCAACGATCTCCCCAGTCACTTCTTTCAAAGCAACAGCCTCCGCCCAGCGGGAGAAGTAATCAGTTGCGGCCAAGATGTACTTGCACCCAGCTGATGATGCGGGTAGTGGACCCACGACGTCTGTTCCCCATTGGGCAAAGGGCCAGCTGGGCAGTGTTGGATGCAGCGGCACGGGCGGTCTTCTGGGCACCGTCGCGTGCTCCTGGCATCTTTGACAAGACTTGGCATACTTGCAGCAGTCGTCGAACATTGTCGGCCAATAGTAGCCGAGCTTCTTTATTTCAATTTTCATTTTCGATCCTGCCTGATGTGCACCAGCTGTTCCGGCGTGAACCTCTTTCATGACTTTCCAAGCTTCTTCTGTGGACAGGCATCGTAGGAGCACCTTTCGCTTGGCATCTGCCATAATTCGGAATAGGATACCGTTCGGACCTCGTAAGAATCTTTTGTTCTGATCAGCTTGATCTTCTCTTCTCTCTGCCTGGGTAGTTGCTGGTATTTAAACCACTGTAAAAGGGGGTCTCTCCAGTCGGGTGGGCTGATGGCTTCCGCTGTGATGACCTCAAGTTCTTCTTCTTCTGGCCCTTCTATCATGCTAGGCACTTGGCGCTGATTCACCACCCGGATGCTGAGGGATCCATCTGGCGGGACTGCTAATGAACTTGCCAATTTCGCCAGTGCATCGGCTTGTGCATTTTCCCCCCTGGCGACGTGGCCTATCTCAATGAGGTAGAACTGCTGCATGAGCCGTTTCGCCTTAGCGTGGTAAGGGAGTAGTTCGGGTTTTCGTACGTCAAACTATCCTTGGACTTGCTTGACGACCAATAATGAATCGCCAAACACCTGTAGCATTTTAATCTCCATTTGCAAAGCGACTTGGAGACCGATGATCAGAGCTTCATACTCTGCCTCATTATTTGTGCAGGGCTTGTTAATGGAGCAGGATGTATGCAATACTTCTCCCTCAGGGGATTTAAGGACGATGCCGGCCCCGGCCCGTACTTTTATGTGCCCTGACGGGGTTGTTTCTGTTCTCGAAGCTCCGTCAAAGTGCAGCTGCCAGGCGATCTGTCGGACTTGGTCCACTTCCAGTGTTTCATCTTCAGGCAACTCTGTGGCCAGTGGGGAATCTTCAGGCACAGGGTGTGCTGCAAAGAAATCGGCCATGGCTTGACCCTTAACGGCCTTCTGCGGCACATAGGTGATGTCGAATTCCATTAACAGTACTGCCCACTTGCCGAGACGTCCCTTCAGAACTGGCTGGGAGAGAATATGCTTGACTGGGTCGGCCTTAGAAATCAGGCTCACTTCATGCGAGAGCATGTAATGCCTCAGCTTCTTGACTGCGAAGACCAAGGTGAGACAAACCTTCTCAATCGGGGTGTATTTTGCTTCTGCCCCCATTAGTCTTCGGCTAAGGTAATAAAGAGCTTGCTCCTTCCCCTCATCATTGTTCTGGGCGAGCATTGCCCCCAGCGAACATTCGGTGGCAGCTATATATAGAATAAGTGGCCTCCCCTTGACAGGTGCCCCCAGCACAGGCGGGGTCTTTAAGTAATCCTTCAGCCGATCGAAGGCCTTCTGACATTCCTGGTTCCAGTTGAAAGGTGCATTCTTCATCATTAATTTGTGGAATGGCTGACAGCGCCCCGACAAATTGGAGATAAATCTTCGGATGTAGGCTAGCCGGCCTTGCAAGGACCTTAACTCTCCCAAATTCTTCGGGGGAGGTAGCTCCTGAATGGCTTTTATTTTAAAGGGGTCGATCTCGATCCCCCTATATCGGACAATGAAGCCGAGGAACTTTCCACTGGAGACGCCGAAGGCACACTTCATTGGGTTCATTTTCAGCTCGTACTGCCGGAGTCTCTCGAAGATGACTCTAAGGTCATTCAGGTGATCCCCCCTTTTCTTTGTCTTGACGACCAGATCATCGATGTAGCATTCGACTTTGCTATATAGCAGTTCGTCGAATATCTTGGTCATCGCCCGCTGGTAAGTGGCGCCAGCGTTCTTGAGGCCGAAGGGCATCTTTTGTAGTGGAATATCCCTTTAGGTGACCGGAAGGCCGTATGAATTCGGTCATGTTCAGCTATCCATATTTGATTATAGCCGGACGATCCATCCATGAAGGACAAGGCCTCATGGCCGGTAGTTGCATCAATCATCACTTCGGTGACGGGCACCGGAAAGTCATCTTTTGGGCAAGCTTTATTCAGGTCGCGGAAGTCCACGCAGATCCTGATCTGTCCATTCTTCTTCTTCACCGGCACAATGTTGGCCAACCAAGTAGTGTATTGATTTTCAGCTACAAAATCGACATCTATGAGCTTGTCGACTTCTTTGAAAATCTATTTTATCAGCTCCGGCCTCATACGCCTGGGGGGCTGCTTCACCGGCTCCACCTTGGGATCAATAGCCAGAATATGTTGAGTCACGCCGGGGCTCAGACCGGGCATCTCTTTGTAGTTCCAGGCGAAACAGTCTCGGAATTCTTGCAGCAACTTGACATATTGTCCCCTCTCCTGTGGAGGAAGAAGGGCACTCAGAAAGGTCGGCCTGGGGTCGCTTTCTGTGCCTAGGTTAATTTCAACGAGCTCATCCACTGTGGCCTGGCCGCCATCTTCAATTTCTGGAGGCGCTGGTAGCAGGTCGATGAAATCCTTGTCTTCACCATCTTCTGCTTCAAGGACACCATAGGCGTCTTCTTGCTCTGCCTCGTTGGGTAACGAGGCTTTGCTTGTTTCCCCCTCTATTAGGCTTGCTGTGTGCGGCTCTGGGGGGCTCTCTTGTGTGGAGAAGTAAAGGACTTCTTCGGGATCTTCTTTGTAATTGTCATAGACGGCTCTTGCAGGGGCCGAGGTGATTGATTGCCATACTGGGGCTGTCTGCTCTGCTGGTGGCTGGGGTTGCCCATTCTCAGCTGCATCTTCAAAAATCTGGTGCTGAACTGACACCATGTAGATGCTTCTTTTGTGGCCGCCCGTTACATGGGGGCGTGGCGGAGCCACCACATAATCTCCCATTCTGAGCTCATCTCTCTCAATCAGGTCTTGAGTAATGTCCTTGAAGACGTAACAGTCTTCGATAGAGTGGCCTAGTAGTTGGTGATAAGGGCAAAATAGGGGGTCGCCACTTCTGCGAGCATCTTGCGGCCTCTTAGACCTCGGGAGGGAGACCTTGCCGTAGTAGCAGGCCCAATCAAAGATTCCTCTGGTCTTATTCCTCGGGAAAGAGTAAGGCCTTTCATCCTCTCCTGCAGTGTAGGATTTCGCTCGGCCGATTGTCTGACTGGGGGGACAGCTACATCCCTTGCCTCCTTTCTCAGGTGCATGGGGGCATTCGGGACGCTGTTCGGGGACTGACGCGTGTCGATGTTCTGTTGGCAGAAGATGCTCCTGATTAAGTCAGACACGAGTGCAGTCGCTTCGGCCAATCGAGCCTCAACATTTCAATTTCCCGCTGTTGTTGATAACACAGGTCAAAAAGGGCAGAGTCGCACCGAGGGAGCTCGGAGTCGACTTGCTTCCCCGTCCTTTGCATCAATGTCAGACAAGGGCAATGGCACCCCGCTGCTGTAGTTATTCGAGGTTGGTCCCTCAGAGGAGGACGGGACCTTCCCTTGCTCCTACAGGGAGGTGGATTCCATAGGAATATTTCTTCATCTTGTTCTTCGTTGGCCAAAGGCATAAGGTGCTGGCGGCCTTCAACCTGCCATGGGCCTGCAGTGCCTGCGTGGCTATTGCCGCCTGGAGCCGAGACTGATATCACATCGGCTTCATAGGAATCTTCTAGTGAAAAGCCCAACCCTGGATGCCGGGTGATTTGCAACAACCTCCGGTCCAGGTTTGGTGGGTTCCACATTTTCTTGAACATTTCTTTCCGACTGGAGAGCTGGCAAGAGGGGATCTCTTGCTTCCTGGTCATCTTGACCACACGATCGGCTATGTCAGGGAGTCCCATGATTGGGACGAGTGGGTCGTGCAGCTCATCGGGGAGTCTACAATCGTCATCCCCCTTGACCGGGTGCTCCTTGGCCACATAAAAGATGGTAGGCAGACCCCCGGGGTTGGGCACCTCGAAGGTCCTTAATGGTTCAACCACCTGGCAGTCGGCTTCTGCGAGAGGCTTGATGATCCCGGGCGGGACCCTGACGTCTTCCAGCAAGTCTTCAAGGTATGGTGTTCCCGGTGTAGGGTAGATGGGAAGAGAGGTGGCCCGGAATACCCCTTCTGCTTCAGAAATGAATGACACCTGAGGGGGAGCCACATAGCCAGGTGGTGGTGGAGGGAACCAGCTGTCAGGCTATGCCTTCTTCTTTCATTTATCCTGAGTGGCTTGGGAGGCTTGCTTCGGCTTTTCCAAATAGAGATTAGCGTCCGATAAGTGACATTCGAACACTTCGAAAGGATGGAGGTCGGCGAAGATTCTCTCCTCTTTCCCGTTGCCGGGGTACTTGATGCATTGGTGCAGAGTGGATGGTACCACGCGGTTTTGGTGCAGCCAAGGTCTGCAGAGTAACAACTTGTAAGAGGTGCTGGAGTTGATCACATGGAACTGGACCTTGGTGGTGAAGTCACCGAGGGAGAGGTTGAACTCTGCGACCCCCATAGGGACCTCGCACTTCTGGTTGAAGCCGGCAATCTTGACGTTCCTGACCTCGACCAGGTGTACGTCAAAGTAATGTTTCTGATACACCCGATAGGGGAGTATGTTCACTGCTGCTCCCGGGTCGACCAGACTCTGTTGATGGGGTGCCCATTCAGCTGCCCCTTCATGTAGAGCGGCCTGTTGTGACTGCAGGTGGGTAGAAGCATATCCTCTTCGTGAAGGCCACAGCTACTTCAGGTGACATCTCTGCAAGGCAGGCTTCAACATATGCTGGCGTCTGGAGCGCAGCGATGACGGCTTGCCGTGTTCTTCATCTAGGGATAAGATCTCCCAGACGGTGAACCTGGCTGGGATCTTCTTCAGGTGTTTGACTATCTGTTGCAGCTCGGACCTCGAGCAACTTCATCTCTTCGGCTCTACTGCGCCTGCCTCCGCCTTGAACCTGGGGAACCGGCTCGGCGGGTGCCTTTTTCTTTGGGTCAGGTGCCGCTTGAGCTTGCGGAGCTTGCTGGGTCACTTCCTTTTCTTTCATGAACTCGGCAAGGTTCGGGGTGTTGTCAGGTTCTTCCCTTGGCCGAGGAGGAGTCAGTACCAACGGGGCCGAGGGGCTACCCGTCTCTTTGGTCTGCTGGGACTCGCGGGGGCATGACTGCTTTCCCCTCTGAGTCGTAAGAAATTCAATAAATGAAGGGGCGGCCTGGCCGATCGGTTCTCCGGGGTAGAGACCTAAGGGAGGGGGAATCTCCATGCCTTGGACCCTAGGCTCGGGGATGTGATACGGTTGTTCTCCCCTGAGCAGGATGTTGTGCTCGGCCTGAGGAGGACGTCCCCACTTCCTTCCCGACCTGGTGGCATGTTGGGAGGTGGATGCTTCAGCCTGATTCACCTCTGATGGCTCGACGGGCACTTCTTGCTCTTCCTCTCTCAGGGAGAGGGCTGTGTCAAATAATGCTGAGAGGGTGTTGCAAGAAAGGACAACCCCACTCTTCTTCTTTTTCTAGGTCTTCTCTTCTTCTTTTTCTTCTTCTCTTCAGTGGCTGGCAACTGCTCTTGGGGAAGCTCACCCCACAAGGGAGGCTCTTCCTTCGTCTCGGCTCCTGCTTCTGGGCTAGTTCGAGTGACTCAAACTCCTCCCAAGGGACATACTCCTTCAACTCCACAGGCTGGATCTCGGGCTGTTCATAATCTTCAAGCCCATCAATAATGGCCTGGAGTCTTTCCACCGCAGGACTGGTTTCTTTGTGCACCCGCATCGGGATGTGTTTCTTCTTGTTGTGAGTAGGGCGCCTCATGACTAGCCGGGGGGCTGTGTCATGCCAAACAGGTGTCACCGGTGGCGGTGCTGGTCGGGGTGTAACACCCCTTATGTGAACCTCTGGAGTGGGCCGAGGAGCTTGTCTTCTTCTTCTGTTCTTCGTTGGCGCGGCTTGCCAACCTCCTTGATCATGAGCTGGCGCCATGACGAAGGCTTGATAAGTGGCCTGTGTACTGGCCTCCGCCCATTCTTCAGGCAGCTGTTGGTATAAAGATACCATGTTGACAGTGGTGCCGAGGTTCGGCATCTCGTGCGGCTGCGGAGGATCCACTCTGAGCTCCCCCATGTCCAGCTCTCCCTTCTTGATCAAGGACTCAATGACATCCTTGAAGATGTAACAATCCTCAATGGTATGCCCAAGCATCTGATGGTATGGGCAAAAGCGAGGATCATCCTTCTTCTTCAAGTCACCAGGCCTCTTTGGATCTGGTAATGTGATCTTGTTGTACCTGGTGGCCCATTCAAACAGGACTCGGGCTTTGTCTCGAGGAAAGAGTACAATTTGTTCCTCATCTTCTCCCGCAGGGAGGGACCTTCCCGCCGTTCAGTGGACCTGGGCGGAGGAGGGTCGGCCATCTCTTTGGCTTTCTCTTTCTTTCTCGAAAGCTTCGAAGTCCAGTGTATGAACTTCTGGCGGTGTTGGCCTCCTCTCGGCCTGCCTGACCCTCTGACTTGATGCAGCTGGAGCAGAAGAGTATCGAGCAAGGAATGCTTCGATCTCTGCCACTATGTTATTCAGACGGTCGAATGACCTTACCTCAGCACCAATCATCCTCTCAAGGATCTCCTTCTTCAGATTCGGTTTACAGATCTGCACTGCGTCCTCCTGATGCGGGGGACGCTTGCACCTCATGCTAAGGTTCCTCCATCTCTTTATGTAGTCGAGTGCCGACTCATCATTTCTCTATCTCGTGGCGTAAAGCTCTGCCACGGTTACCTCCCGCTCAGCTATGTAGAATCTTTCCTTGAATTTCTTCTGCATATCAGGCCAGTCGGCAATGGACCCGGCGGGCAAGCTCGAGTACCACTCGAAAGCGAGCCCGGTAAGTGTCGAGCCGAAGAACTTGAGGAGATAAGCTTCATCCGCCGCTAGATCCCCCATAACATTCACATAATAGGCAATGTGCTCCCTGGGAGACCCTTGCCCATTAAATTTCTCAAACTTTGGCGGCTTGGTGATGCCGGCCGGCAGCCTCTTGGCAGCATAGTGTGCCGGGTAAGGTACCCGGTATACGTCGAATGGCGTGTGATCACCATCGCTCCTCTCTGCCAACTTCATATCTATCATTTGTTCGAGCATTGGTCGGCTTACTATTGCCGAGTCAACTGGGTTTGGATAGAAATGGGCCGGTTGCACCAGCGGCGTTGTTAACACTGTCGCCTGAGGTGCAATAGTGGACCCCTGGAATGGCAAGTTCGGTGGCGGGGCCAGTGTGATATGTTGTGGCTGATGCAGGGGTACGCCGCCAGTGTAGGTAGGTATTGGGGGAGACACCATCACCTGCGGAGAAGCTTCCGAGGCCTGGCCGTTGCCCCCAGGGGTCTCTGGCAATGCTTCAGTCTGCCCGGATGTTGAGGGCTGAGCGGCTCTTTCAGTCAGTTGTTTCTTTAACAATTCGATCTCCCGCTGATATTGCTGCATCATGTGCAATACCGCGGGGTCGTTCATGGAAAGGCTAGGGGTGCCCCCTCTTTCTTCGATCGGCACCTCTTCGGATGAGGTGGATGGTCCTCCCGCGGTGCCTTCTGTAATAACATTGGCAGCCAAGGCCATTGAGGGTTTGTCATAGTCACCTTCTCCAGTGTGGACTTGTGTCTTCTCAGCTGCCGCTTTCCCTCTTCTGGTAAGAGGTCCTGGCCTTGTGGCAAGCCTGGCCACTTCTTCGGGCTCGGTTGGTAGAGCCCCGTACCGGCCAGATACCCCTGCCATGTTGCAGGTATAAACTCTTAGGTCTCTGCCTCTTCTTGTTGTTCTTCTCGATGGCCTACCCGGAAAGACCAATCTGTCAAAGACCGATCTCCACGGCTTCACTTCTTCCCTCGGCGGGGACTGATAACGCTCCTCAGAGTAGTTTCTTGACTCGGCGCTGGGCACCGGCCAAGTCTCTTTTTCTTCAAATGTAGAGGCTACTGCCCCTAGTAATCTCTGGCGACCCAGGGGAGTGCTCCCCGGGCCCCGCAAGTAGTTCTTCATGGCTTGCTCCACTCCTTCCCATTCCTGGTCAGGAGGAGAGTCTGGTGATGTTTCCCTGTTAACAGCAACGGGCATGTGGGTTGCAGGCTCCGCACGGGCAGCCTGATAGTGATGTTGGTAGTGTCGACGGTAGATGTTCTCCGGCGGGGCCGGTGTAGTTAGTGTCGGCTGGAGACGGGGGCCGATGTCCTGACCCGATCTCCTTGTTGTGCCCTTACCGGGCGGAAGGTACCGGGCCTCTCCTGGGCTGGTGAGGTGAGCCGGGCCCCCTTGGGAACCCAAACTCGCTTAGATTTGGTGGGCCTGGAGGCCGACTGATGCTGCGGCGCTGGGGCCTGAATGGCAGGCGTCATCCTGCCCTTCATCTTCTCCAGTGCCTGAAAAGAGTTGCGCACTGGTACGGTGGGTACAATGCGATCCGGGATCACCTCGGAACGTTGCCCGGTAAGATGCACCCGGACAGTCCCGATGACAGCAGACTTGCCGGTGCTGGAGAACCGGCCTCGGGATGATGTCGTGGCGTGGCTCCTCCGGAGCCTCCTCTGGTGAGAGGCCGACCCCTGGTGAGATGGGCCGGCAGTTTGGTGCACATGGTGCACGTTGCAGCTCAGCGTCCCAGTCAGGACGGTCTTGGAAGTCTCGGCCATTGATCGGCCGACAGCAGCTTTGGCGGCCCCCTGGATGGGAGCGTTGCTTTCAGTCTTGTCAAACGCTTCCACGTCCAGCAGGTTCGTGAAGGCCACCCCGAGGAAGTTGGGGAAGCCTACCATGGGAGGGAAGCTCCCGAAGCTGAGGGGGACGGCCAAGTAGCCGTTCCGGACATGGCTCTCGATGGCATGTTGGCCGAACGTGGGGGCCATCCTTGTGTCCGAAATGCAACCTGCATTTGCAAATCAAACAATTAGTATTACAAGAAAGGGGCCGTAGGGCCCTTAGTCCCGGCAAAGAGATGAAGGGTGATTTAGGTCCCACCGGGCGTGCCAGACTTGTGGACGCACTTTTTTATTTAAGAATCGTTATTTTATTGTTATTGGGTTTATTAAGTGCGTGGGCGTGCCAGTCACAAAGTGACAATTTATTCGGGCTTCACGGAAGCCCATGGTGCGCTCGATCTGACTATTCAGATGATTGTGTCGTTCGGGTCGGGACCAAAACCCGCCGTGCCATAAAGGCCACGGCGTTATTTACATCCCCCATACGGGGGAACACCCTTGATTGATTGCCGGGAATAAGGGCCCTAGGGTCTGAGATTCATGGTAACAAAGCGAGAACAACGATCTCGGATCACGTTTAAACAAACCCACGATGGGACGTAAAATGTTCATAGATACGTATATGTTGGTCACTCACGGACCATTTCATGTTCGGACGGAAGTCCGCATTTGTAGCGTCGAAGACGATGATAAAACCGTACGGATGTCTGCCGTAGGCACGGCAAGTTTAATGCGGATGCGAGATCGGATCCCGGAAGAAGTGGGTCAAGCTGATGAATTATCGGCCCAAGAGGTGCCCGGATCATGACCATGTCGGGGATTCCGAGGGCCACGTCCGATACCAAGGGGCATCATTGCTTTTCTCTTCACGCATAGTCCGGGGGAGAGGGTTGTTAAGTGTGTAGCCCGAGCTCACTAACGTGCGCCCTCACACGCGGATCGACCTGCCGGTCAGGTCGCGGGGGTCAAGGGGGCAGTGCCCCTTGCGGGGGTTTCCGGGGGCAGCGCCCCCGGAACAAAATTTGATTATAGAAAGGGTGATAGTGTTTGTTTCATTTTTTTATCAAGATTGATATTTTCATTTTTTTTAGTTTTGAATATTTCTCCTTTCTCATTGGCTGTTTATCCCCTTTTTTGTGTGTTAAGGAGGCGCGCCGGTTAAATGGGTATGAAGGAAGAGAGGGGGGGGGGGCGCCGGTTTAGGGGGACACTAGGGGGGCGCGCCGGTTTAGCATGATACAAGGGAGGGCGCGCCGGAATTGGAGGTGCAAGGGGGCGCGCGCCGGTCTAATGGGTCTTCAGGGGGCGCGCCGGATTAGGTTCAAGAAGGATGGCGTGCCGGATTATCAAGGTGAATAGTAAGGGGGGCACTATTCATCCTAAGATTTCCAAAGTAGATTTGAGTGTGGAGCTAATCCGGCGCGGGGGGGGGGGGGGGGGGGGTAGCGCGCCGGATTAGCCCGCGCCGGATTAGGGCACGCTGGGTTAAGCTCTGTGGGTTTGACTTCATTCTGTTTGGTTCTTTTGCTTCTGTTCTTGTTTCTTCAACCTACAGACCGATCTAATGGATGGATTGTTCGTTCAATTGACGCTTTAAATCAATGGAATGCTTCTTAACATTTGTTGAGGTGAATGAGTACGTGTATTTGGATGTTTTACTTGAGGGATTTATCATCTAGGAACTCAGAGGTTTAGCTTGATTCAGGGGCTTAGTTTGTTTAAAGGTGTTCTTTTACCCACAGAGCTTATTCTGTTCGTCTGTTCTTATGTGTTCTTCACCTGGCAAAATTTGGGCAGCATCTCTCCCGGACTAAGGTTTTGTCAGAGAAAAGTGAGGAACACCAAACGGATTACTCCGGGGTGAACCTTAGAACTCGGAGTGAGGCCTCCGTTAACCCGTAGGCGCTTGTAGAGGCTCGAGGACTAGCCTTCAAGAGCTCCAGCAGCTCACGGGTGGTGATTTTGTGAAAGTCCCACAGGAACGGATGTTCGCCATGAATAGCTATGAGTGTCCACCCTTCGAACGGGTTCCCTCAAAGTTCATGCCACAAAAGGGGCAAGCTCTCGAGGGCCCTGGGTGATGCAAAAAACTGAGAGAAAGAAAAAAAACTGAAGGAAAGAGGAAGCCAGATCAGAGCAATAAAACATTGCGCATGCTTACAAAGCCACTCTTTTATTCATCCTCAGGGGAAAGGAGGGAAGACAGGTACAAAAGGAGATCTACCCCCAAAGCACAGGGAAGAATACAACGGAGAAGATAAAAAAAAACTAATCGTTGAGGTGGGGGGGAGAAGAAGATACACCGGTGGGGGAGAAGGAGGAACAGAGCACAAGCTCCCCCCCTTCTCTCCCTTCTCCATTTCTCACCCTCTCTCTCCTTTTACCTTGCAGATATGAATGGATGGAGCTTCTTCTTCTCTTCAGACGCCGGAGACCTTAGCCGAAACAACCAGCCCCCCCCTTTCAGTCTCTCCTCCAGCCTCTCCTTCTTTTTCTTCACAACGCTGCCCCTTTTATAGAATGGCCAGCCTGGGAGCGTTGCTGCGCTTCCACCTCGTCCGCAACGAAGTTGGGAGTTAACTCGATGCGCTGGACGATGCTGGTTCACGCCGTACGCTGCCGTTCATCCAAGGACGGGATGTTCGCAGGTCTACCGGGGGTTGCTTCGTCGTTGCCGCTTCTGTGCTGTCGAACGGAGGTAGAAGCAGAGCCATGGGCATTGAATGTTCTTTGTGCGTCACATTTATGATGAACAGAGCATCTGTTGGCAGACGAGACAGGATGAGGTTAAACTCATTTGCATTTGGCGCGCCGTATTAAGAAGAGGATATTGTGATGGGTTCTCCAAAAGTAGCATGCCGTATTAAGTTTTTGGCCTTCAAATGGCCAGGCCGCTTTAGCATTTGAAGGAGAAGCTTTTAAAAATGGGCAAATGGGTACTTCGGTTAAAACTGTGCGGCCGGGGGCGCGCAGGATTAAACATTTGTAAAGGGGCGCCGTATTAGAGCATAAAGGGGGTGCGCCGTATTAACAAAGCAAGGGGCGCGCCGGATTGATGCTCTACGGTGCCGTTTTAAGCCTCAAAGTGATTCTTCTCAGAAGCGCGGCCATTTATATGAACGTTGGCATTCCCGGAATATTTTAGTTGAGATGCATGGCCTCCATAATGTTCCGTTCGTAACTTTTGGGGCTCGGTCCAGACATTGCGTGACTTTCGGTGCATGCCGAGCTGTGCCCGAGTTCCCACCTTTTCTTTGATTCTGCTCTCGGCATGGCCTGGTTAGAGAATCGTGGTGGTATCTTCCACTCGAAGGGGCTCCCTTGATTGGTAGCGGGCCACCGGGAGAGTTCTCGTCTTGACCGGGCGAGGTATAGGTTTGTTCGGCCTTCTCGTCTTCGACTTGCGCTCGAACGCGTAGATGCGAGTGTCGTATGATCATCATCGTCATTTTTTGACGTCCACACTTCCCCAGTTCTTGGTATCGGTGTATCGATTTCATCGGTATATCGGTATCCGGACCTCTGGGTCGTCACAGTTGGTATCAGAGCTGTGTTGGGGATTTGTATTAGGAATTGGAACTTGCGCTGGTCCAGAGCTAGTCCACTGAGTCGTTTGTTGCTGGCTTAGGATGTTTCTCGTGATTATTGATGGTTTTTCCGTTATCGTGTGTTTCCTAGGCTCAAGATGTTGCCTCGTGGATGGAAGAAAGCTCGGGCTCCTCGGGAGGAGAGTGGCACTTCCTCTGCCCCAGCTGTGCCAGCTTCCGTTAACCCTGCTCCGCGTGATGAAGTGTCTGGTGACCGTGGTAGAGCGTTAAAGGAATTCCTGCTGTTCCACCCACCGACTTTCCAGGGTCAATCAGATCTGGAGGCAGCTAGATCGTGGCTCGATGCTACTATGTGCGTGTTCCAGTCGATGGAGTGCGCGGATGATGAGTGAGTCATGTTGGCTACTTATCAGCTTCAAGGTACCGCACGCACGTGGTGGACTGCAGAGTGGGAGGTTGCCTTCCGTTCCCGTCCGCTTCGGCAAATCACCTGGGCTGAGTTCGTTGCTGCTTTCGAGCGTGCTTACACTCCGGCCTGCCTCAAGTTAACGAAGATGTATAAGTTTCTGGAGCTGACGCAAGGTGACATGACTGTGTTGCAGTACCGAGATAAGTTCATCGAATTGGGCAGGTACGCGCCCCATATTTTTGCTGATGAAGCTATGAAGACTCAGTAGTTTCTGCGCGGACTGAAAGCGGAATTGAGCCTGCCGTTGTTCGCTACCCGAGTGTCTGAGTTGGATTTAGAGTACCAGGCTGCTGTTGTAGTGGAGATGGAAATGGCGAGGACTCGAGGGCTTTCTCAGGCCAGAATGGTGCAGCCGACTGTGCAGTTTCAGCTGACTTACCAACCGTCTGTCCCAGGAGTTCCTTCTGCCGTTCCTGCTGTCAGCGGTGTTTCTTCTTCTCCTGACTCCCATTTCCGGCAATTCAAGAATAAGAAGTCGAAGAGGAAGTTTGAGCATTCGGCGCCTTCCGATCCGAGTCAGCTGTCCGTTCCTTTTGTTCGACCGCGTCAAGATTTTTCCAGTGGTCAGCAGCGTCTGTGTTTGAGGTGTGGTGGCAGTCATCCAGGCGTGTCGTGTTCCTTGCCGATCGTCTGTTATCGTTGTGATCAGCCGGGTCATGTGGTTCGAGACTGTCCGCTGAAGTCAACGCCGGTACAGTTTTCACAGTTTACCCAGCCGCAGCGGCCTCAGTTTCGTCTTCCTCCGCCGCCTCAACCTCAGCCGTCTTACCTACCTGCTCCAGTTCCTTCCCAGCGGTCTTCTGCAGCCAGTCGCCCTCCGAGAGGCAGGGTCACTCACATCACCCGTGCAGAAGCTGTGGCATCTAATCTGGTAGAAGGTATGGTTTCGATTTTCGGTCGTCCAGCTCATGTTCTTTTCGATTCTGGCGCTACTCATTCTTTTGTGTCTGAGGATTTTCTTGCTCGCATCGAGGAGCCGATGACCGAAGTGTTCTGTAATTTTCTCGTGGAGTTACCCTCTGGAGATTTCATGTCCACTCCGGTGTGCCTGGAAGATTCCCCTATTGTTGTCAGCAATCGGCCGATGCCTGTGAAGCTTTATGCATTGAAATTGGCCGAATATGACGCTATTCTAGGCATGGACTGGCTGGAATTGTATAGTGCCGTGGTTGACTGCAGATACAAGCGCGTCTATTTTATACCACGTGGGAAGCCAGCCTTTTATTTTCAAGGTATGCTTTAATTTTGCAGTTGCCTCCTTTCGCCTTCTGTTTAAATTTCGGGGACGAAATTTCTTTAAGGAGGGAGGGATTGTAGCGCTCGTGCCTTAGCGGATTCTTAGCAGTTCGGATCTAGGCTTTGTCCTGATCGTTTTGGCTATTTTTGTGAATTTTTAGGCGTTCGTTTGGCATTTATCAGAATTTATTTAAGGTTAAATGGCAATTAGGGTTAAGTTTTTAAAATAATAATAATTTTAATATATATATATATATATATATATATATATATATCTCTCTCTCTCTCTCTCTCTCTCTCTCTCTCTCTCTCACTCGTTCTCCTTCTTTCTCTCTCTCCCTCTCACGATCTCTCCGCCCCCACTCTCTCGGTCTTGGTCCGGACAGCCGCAGATCGAGACGCGGGAGGTGTTGTTGGAACCGGCTCGTCGCGAGGAACGCGTAGGCGTTGACCTCATCACGGTTCGTGGGACGTGGAGGTGAGATGGGGCGAGAGGAGCCGTGGTGACCCGTTGCTTGCATGCGGCCCAAATCCGATTTTCGTCGCGATTGAGGTAGGGGGATGGAATCCTTGCCTCGCTAGGATCGCATTGGCATAGCATGCATGCCCATCCGACGTCGTTTTCTTCAATTTCCATGCAAAATTCCATGTTAGTGTAATTTTAGGCTAAATTCTTGAAAATCACTCCATGGGCATTATTTTTATTTTTTGATGCATGGATTAGTTGTAGAATGTCATGGTTTGGCAGGTTTTACAATTTTTTCCATGTTCCCCATCGATCCGGCTCGACTGGGAGGGGGTTTGGTTTTGACCGTTTCGGTTTAAGCTCCCAACTGGTGTGACGGTTCTTCCAGAGGCCGTCACACTGTAACGGCCCTTGTGGGGTGCGTTACGCGCGTGTGACGGCCCACAGTGGGTGCGTCACACTTGGGGTAACGGTCATCTGATGGACCGTTACACGACCGTCACTTGACCCGTTTGACCGTTGACTTCGTATGGCGGTTGGCCTAACGGCCTGTCGGGCGACCATTAGGGAGTCGTAACACACCTCCGGGAGCGCGTTACGTTCTGTTAGAACGCTGTGGTTTTATTTTTAGCCTCGGGCGGGTGTAACGGTCCTAGGGAGGCGCGTTACATCCGTGTAACGCCCCTGCCCTGGCGCGTTACAGCCTCGCCGTGACGGTCCCCACGGGACGCGTCGCAGCCCTTGTAACGCCCCCGTCCTCGACCGTCACAGCCCTTGTGACGCCCCTTCCCTTGGCCATCACACTCTGTGACGCGGCAGCCCTAGACCGTTACATTCCTTTGGGTTTTAAATGCATGCATGGTCAATTTCTAATGCATTCCACGTTATATGTATGCCATGTTTGAGTTGTTTTGTGACCGATGGCTTATTAGTAGATCCCGTTGGAATTGCTTTCTCTTTCCTTGTGATGGAACCACTAGTCGTAGCCCAGCGACCGAGCGTGTCGTCCCACCCGGGAGAGGTGGAGGGGTGTTCCCGAAGAACGGTTTATAAGCTAGTTACCGTGGGCCCCTGCGGTTACCGTTGCGTCCAACGGGGGGGGGGGGGAGAGAAACTAGCTAGAGGCCTGGCTCTAGGCAGGAGTCAGTGTGTGCACACGTGGTCGGAGACTTGGACTGGCACTGACGAGTGTTGCTCTGACTAGTACTTGGTTTGGTCCTGTTACGCCTCTCGCTTGTCGTGAGCCAGACTTGCGAGTTGCCGAGACACAGTGTAAGTCGTCAGGGGACGCGTCTGGTCTTGTTCTTCTAGTGGATTGTTCCGTCTCTCACTTCACTTGGTTAGTGATGGTTTATTCTATTGGTAGATTTATTTCCTGTTGTTATTTATTTATTACATTGTGCATCTGCCTTATTATTTAAATGCATGTTTTAATTACTTTTATATTTGCCTGCTTGTCTGTTTAGTTTGGGGTAGGGATCCACGTGACCCCTACTGAGTCTGGCTGTGACTCACCCTTCCTTCTTTCAGGTGAGCCGCCCCAGTCGTCCGCCGGTTTTGCACGAGGTTGTGCCGAGCGTTGTTAGAGTGCCAGCTGTGTTGGTTTGTCTTTTGTTCTGTTGTGCCGGGGTATGCCCCGTGTAGTTGTATAGTGGACCACTTTTTATTGAAAAATCTGGACTATTGTATATATTCTACCACTTTGATATTTTAAATTGCTTCCGCACTTATTTATTAATTGCTGTCCTAATTAATATTGCGCGCCTGCAGTCCCAATTCGTTATGCAACTCCTCAGCAAACTTCTTTAACCTTTCAGGGGCCTCATCAGCCTCTTGGGTGGCTTCCTGTGGACGCACTTTTTTATTTAATAAATCGTTGTTTATTTGTTCATTTATTGGGTTTATTAAGTGCGTGGGCGTGCCAGTCACCAAGGTGATGATTTATTCGGGCTTCATGGAAGCCCATGGTGCGCGCGATCTGACTAATCAGACAATTGTGTAATTCATGTCGGGACCGAAACCCGCCGTGCCGTAAAGGCCACGGCATTATTTACATCCCCCATACGGGGGAACACCCTTGATTGATTGCCAGGAATAAGGGCCCTACGGCCTAAAGAGAATACTAATAATGTAGGAGGATAGTGAAAGACGAACTATGCTAGAAACCCGTATCAGGACGTGAATGTTCAGACTATGTCGGTCATTCATGGGCCACTTCATGTTCGGACGAAGGTCCGTGTTTGTAGTATAAAAGACGGTAACAAAACCACGCATATGTCTGCCACGAACAAGGCAAGTTTGATGAGAATGCGGGATTGGATCCCGGTAGGGACGGGTCAAGTTGATAGACTGTTGGCCGGAGATGATTTCGGACTATGGCCATGTCGGAAATTCCGTAAACCACGTTCGATACCATAAGGCGTCATTGATTTTATCTTTGCACCCAGTCCGAGGGAGTGAATTATTAAGTGTGTAGCCCGAGCTCACTAACGTGCGCCCTCACACGCGGATCGACCTGTGCGGTCAGGTCACGGGGGTCAAGGGGGCAGTGCCCCTTGCGGGGGTTTCCGGGGGCAGCGCCCCCGGAACAAAATTTGATTATAGAAATGGGTGATAGTGTTTGTTTCATTTTTTTTATTAAGATTGATGTTTTCATTTTTTTTTAGTTTTGAACATTTCTCCTTTCTCATTGGCTGTTTATCCCCTTTTTTGTGTGTTAAGGAGGCGCGCTGGTTAAATGGGTATGAAGGAAGAGAGGGGGGGGGGGGGGGGCGCCGGTTTAGGGGGACACAAGGGGGGCGCGTCGGTTTAGCATGATACAAGGGAGGGCGCGCCGGAATTGGAGGTGCAAGAGGGCGCGCGCCGGTCTAATGGGTCTTCAGGGGGCGCGCCGGATTAGGTTCAAGAAGGATGGCACGCCGGATTATCAAGGTGAATAGTAAGGGGGGCACTATTCATCCTAAGATTTCCAAAGTAGATTTGAGTGTGGAGCTAATCCCGCGCGGGGGGGGGGGGGGGGGGGGGTAGCGCGCCGGATTAGCCCGCGCCGGATTAGGGCACGCCGGGTTAAGCTCTGTGGGTTTGACTTCATTCTGTTTGGTTCTTTTGCTTCTGTTCTTGTTTCTTCGACCTACAGACTGATCCAATGGATGGATTGTTCGTTCAATTGACGCTTTAAATCAATGGAATGCTTCTTAACATTTGTTGAGGTGAATGAGTACGTGTATTTGCATGTTTTACTTGAGGGGTTTATCATCTAGGAACTCAGAGGTTTAGCTTGATTCAGGGGCTTAGTTTGTTCAAAGGTGTTCTTTTACCCACATAGCTTATTCTATTCATATGTTCTTGTGTGTTCTTCACCTGGCAAAATTTGGCCAGCATCTCCCCCGGACTAAGGTTTTGCCAGAGAAAAGCGAGGAACACCAAACAGATTACTCCGGGGTGAACCTCAGAACTCGGAGTGAGGCCTCCGTTAACCCGTAGGCGCTTGTAAAGGCTCGAGGACTAGCCTTCAAGAGCTCCAGCAGCTTACAGGTGGTGATTTCTTGAACGGGATGAATGTATGCCACAAGAGGGCTATGAATGTTCATCCATCACATGGATTCCTTTGAAGGCCATACCATGGAGAGGTAGGCCTCAAAGACCCTGGATGAATAGAAAGTGAAGAAGGGAGGCAGAGGCTAAACAAGGAACAGGAAGCTCGCAGAAGAACATTTCCTTTTATTCATCCACATAAACGGGGGAGGTTTTTTTAACACAGAGAAGGTTCATCCAGAGATAGAAAAAGAAATACATTGCGGGGGGGGCAAGAATACAACGGATAAGATGAAACACTAGGTGTTGAGGTGGGGGGAGAAGAAGATACATCGGTGGGGGAGGAGGAACAGAGCACAAGCTCCTCCCCCTGTCTCCTCTCTCTCTTTCTCACCCTCTCTCTCCTTTTTCTTCACCTTACAGATGTGAATGGACGGATCTTCTTCCTCTCTTCGGACGCCGGAGACCTTAGCCAAACCCCCCTTCAGCCTCTCTTCTCCCAGCCTCCTCTTCTTCTACCCTCTCTTCGCAATGCTACCCCTTTTATAGAATGGCCATCCTGGGAGCGTCCCTGTACTTCCACCTTGTCCGCAACGAAGTTGGGAGTTGACTCGATGCGCTGGACGATGCTGGTTCACGCCGTACGCTGCCGTTCATCCGAGGATGGGATGTTCGCAGGTCTGCCGGGGGTTGCTTCGTCGTTGCCGCTTCTGTGTTGTCGAACGGAGGTAGAAGCAGAGCTATGGGCATTGAATGTTCTCTGTGCGTTGCATTTATGCTGAACAGAGCATCGGTTGGCAGATGGGACAGGATGAGGTTAAACTCATTTGCATTTGGCGTGCAGTATTAAGAAGATCACGGCCCATGATTTCCCTCCCATAGAGCAAAACCTTCCCATAGTGCCCTTCTTCTCCTATCACACCGCTATCCAATCATCTTACCAAGTGAAAACCTTAGGGGATCTTCTTAAAGGCTTAGCTTGGCAAATGGAGCTTATGAGCATGTTGACCACAATGGACAACCAACAACGGAGTCTTGACCTCCTACACCTATGTGTCGGGTCCATCACCTCGGTATACACCATTGGTTGCTACACTAGTGACCTCCTTCTATTCCTCCCCACACCCGATGAGCCCAACCTTCTCCTCAATTTGGAGCTTCTTATATCGGGTAGAAAGCCAAACCCTCCCCTCATGGCCGACCCACCCACTAAGAACTTCAGCCTAATTGTTTCATTAGAGGAGGATGACCCACCACCATTTGAGGATCTTGAGAACATAAGGCCCCTCCCCCTTGGTAAACCTTTTCATGATCCCTTTTGTAGCGCTCGTGCCTTACCGGATTCTTAGCAGTTCAGATCTAGGCTTTGTCCTGATCGTTTTGGCTATTTTTGTGGATTTTTAGGCGTTCGTTTGGCATTTATCAGAATTTGTTTAAGGTTAAATGGAAATTAGGGTTAAGTTTTTAAAATAATATTAATTTTAATATATATATATATATATCTCTCTCTCTCCCCATCGATTTCTCTCTCCCTCACTCGTTCTCCTTCTTTCTCTCTCTCCCTCTCACGATCTCTCCGCCCCCACTCTCTCGGTCTTGGTCCGGACGGCCGCGGATAGAGGCGCGGGAGGTGTTGTTGGAACCGGCTCGTCGCGAGGAACGCGTAGGCACTGACCTCGTCGCGGTTCGTGGGACGTGGAGGTGAGACGGGGCGAGAGGAGCCGTGGTGACCTGTTGCTTGCATGCGGCCCAAATCCGGTTTTCGTCGCGATTGAGGTAGGGGGATGGAATCCTTGCCTCGCTAGGATCGCATTGGCATAGCATGCATGCCCATCCGACGTCGTTTTCTTCAATTTCCATGCAAAATTCCATGTTAGTGTAATTTTAGGCTAAATTCTTGAAAATCACTCCATGGGCATTATTTTTATTTTTTGATGCATGGATTAGTTGTAGAATGTCGTGGTTTGGCAGGTTTTACAATTTTTTCCACGTTCCCCGTCGATCCGGCTCGACTGGGAGGGGGTTTGGTTTTGACCGTTTCGGTTTAAGCTTCCAGCTGGTGTGACGGTTCTTCCAGAGGCCGTCACACTGTAACGGCCCTTGTGGGGTGCGTTACGCGCGTGTGACGGCCCACAGTGGGTGCGTCACACTTGCTGTAACGGTCATCTGATGGACCGTTACACGACCGTCACTTGACCCGTTTGACCGTTGACTTCGTATGGCGGTTGGCCTAACGGCCTGTCGGGCGACCGTTAGGGAGTCGTAATGCACCTCCGGGAGAGCGTTACGTTCTGTTAGAACGCTGTGGTTTTATATTTAGCCTCGGGCGAGTGTAACGGTCCCGGGGAGGCGCGTTACGTCCGTGTAACGCCCCTACCCTAGCGCGTTACAGCCTCGCCGTGACGGTCCCCATGGGACGCGTCGCAGCCCTTGTAACGCCCCCGTCCTCGACCGTCACAGCCCTTGTGACGCCCCTTCCCTTGGCCGTCACACTCTGTGACGCGGCAGCCCTAGACCGTTACATTCCTTTGGGTTTTAAACGCATGCATGGTCAATTTCTAATGCATTCCACGTTATATATATGCCATGTTTGAGTTGTTTTGTGACCGATGGCTTATTAGTAGATCCCGTTAGAATTACTTTCTCTTTCCTTGTGATGGAACCACCAGTCGTAGCCCAGCGACCGAGAGTGTCGTCCCACCCGAGAGAGGTGGAGGGGTGTTCCCGAGGAACGGTTTGTAAGCTAGTTACCGTGGGCCCATGCGGTTACCGTTGCGTCCAACGGGGGGAGGAAAACTAGCTAGAGGCCTGGCTCTAAGCAGGAGTCAGTGTGTGCACACGTGGTCGAAGACTTGGACTGGCACTGACGAGTGTTGCTCTGACCAGTACTTGGTTTGGTCCTGTTACGTCTCTCGCTTGTCATGAGCCAGACTTGCGAGTTGCCGAGATACAGTGTAAGTCGTCAGGGGACGCGTCTGGTCTTGTTCTTCTAGTGGATTGTTCCGTCTCTCACTTCACTTGGTTAGTGATGGTTTATTCTATTGGTAGATTTATTTCCTATTGTTATTTATTTATTACATTGTGCATCTGCCTTATTATTTAAATGCATGCTTTAATTGCTTTTATATTTGCCTGCTTGTTTGTTTAGTTTGGGGTAGGGATCCGCATGACCCCTACTGAGTCTAGCTGTGACTCACCCTTCCTTCTTTCAGGTGAGCCACCCCAGTCGTCCGCCGATTTTGCTCGAGGTTGTGCCAAACGTCGTTAGAGTGCCAGCTGTGTTGGTTTATCTTTTGTTCTGTTGTGCCGGGGTATTCCCCGTGTAGTTGTACAGTGGACCTCTTTTTATTAAAAAATCTAGACTGTTGTATATATTCTACCACTCTGATATTTTAAATTGCTTCCGCACTTATTTATTAATTGTTGTCCTAATTAATATTGCGCGCCTGCGGTCCCAATTCGTTATGCAACTCATCAGCAAACTTCTTTAACCCTTCAGGGGTCTCATCAGCCTCTTGGGTGGCTTCCCCAGTTCTTGGTATCGGTGTATCGATTTCATCGGTATATCGGTATCCGGAGCTCTGGGTCGTCACACCTTTTATCCCTTCCAATGGGAACCGTGGAACCCATGTAACACCAAAGGAACCATGACCTTAGGCAACACCCACCTAGAGATCGAGGAAATGCCCCACCCCATATCCACCTTCCTAGATCCCTTCGACCCTTTCACATGGAAGTTCAAAGGTCGTCCCATATCTATGCACATAGAAGTCACCTTTGGGATAAGCATGCATGTGTATAGGCTTACCACACCACTTGGCATGAACACTATGTTGGGTCCATTCATTCACATCACCCACATGTCAAGTAGGAAACAAGAGTGGTCTATATTCGAGTGTAATGGTCCTCCTTCATTCATCATGGGTCATAGGCATGATGGGAGTATTCATGGATGCCCGGGTCCCCCAGCATTTGTCACCCCCATACATGACCGGATCACCTATGGATGCCTCGGTCCTCCCCGTTCCATCAAAGTCTTCTTAGCGTCAAAGCATGATTGGTCTACTTTTAGTTGCCCAGGTCCACCCATCACCCCTAAAATGTCCGCCTTCACAAAATTGCATGAAAACCTTCGCAAGCACATCAGCAAGGAAAATGAGATTTATAAAAGACAGGCTGACTCCCCTCGGTGTCACCAAGAATTCCACGTGAGTGACTTTGTGATGGTGAGGTCGGAGAGGCTCTCCCCGGGAGCCATCTCTAAATTGAGGCCTCGTGGGGCTGGTCCCTTCCAGGTTCTGAGGTGTATTGGCACTAATGCCTATGAGTTAGATCTTCCCGAGGAGTACGGAGTGAGCCCCACATTCAACGTGGCCGACCTAGTGCCATATAAGGGTCCCACGGTGGTACCTAGTGAGGATATTGAGCCCACTCCCCTCATTGAGAGAGCACCCACCCGTGAGAAGAGTCCACTAGCCAGAAGTGCCCAGTGTGAGCGAATTGAACGAATATTGGATGAACATGTCACTGCCACCAGGATCAAGGTGTATGAGCGCTATCTCGTCGAGTGGATGGATCGGTCTCCTTCCGAAGACTTGTGGGCGGTACCACTTCTACACCCTCTGAGGAGGGAAGGAATCTTACTCGACGGAGTCGAGTTCTCCGCACCCCGGGAGTATGATGGGGACATCACCTCCTATGCCCACACTCACGGATCGTTTCCTCGCCCCGAAAGCATCCGACATGGTCTAGTCATTTATCTTGAGTCATATGTTGTATTTCCTCATTTTTATTTGAGTCATATCATTGTAATTTTCTTTTATTTGAGTCGTGTACCTAGGTTAATGAGTCATCTACCTAAGTTAAGTGTCATAGGGTTGATTAGTTTGGTTATTGGGCCCAATTCTATGGGCTAGGTCCAGGGGCGCCCCCTACCCCTTGGTTATTTGTCATTGTAGAAAGAGTCAGGGACTTTTTGTAAAATATGGGTTGCCTATATATAGGACCCCATTTCCCCCCATTTGAAGTTAATGAATGAATGAAAGAATGCCATTTTAGAATTCAAATTTTATGAGTGCTTATGGAGTGAATCCATTTGTGGGTGAGAAGCCCTAGGGGAGAGAATCCCCTCCCATCCCCCCCCTCTCTCTCTCTCTCCTACAAGGGAGGGCTGCGCCTGTTTGACGTGAAATCTTTATGTTTATATTATTATTTTTTTTATCTCGTTATGTCGTTTAATTATTGGTTTATTGGCGTGCCAGTCACCGTGGTGACGATTCTTATTGTGCGCTCGATCTGACTTGGTCAGTCGATTGTGAGTGATCGTGTCTGGACTAGTAGTCCGTCATACCCTGAACGCTATGACGTTAATTACGTCCTCCCTAAGGAGGACAACCCTTGATTAAACGCTAGAGGTAGGAGGAAGACAGCGGTAAAACCGTATGCTCAAAGGAGACAAAGTTCATCTGTTTACAAGACGTTTAAACGTATTTGAACAGAACAGGGGTTTATTAATTACGGGGGGGACCCGCCGGCGTATTCCCACCATCTTGGATGATGCCAAGTGGGGAATGGGAAACCACCCATGCAGCGGCAGGGTAGATTCCGCAAAAGATCGGGTATATGTATATATAGACATAACCCGGAATCCGGATGGGGACCGGTCCTGATGTAACACACCCGGTACGAGTGCGATATCTTATTAATATCCCCCTTTGGAGGGCCATCAGAGATCGCACAAGGGCATAACTCTGTGGGCCAGCGGGGTTATAGGAGAATACCGTGCTCAATTGGTGGGACTATATGAATTTCGGCAGCATGTTCCCTCCATCTGGATTATGCCAGGGGAGAATAGGTCATCATCCACGGAGAGCCGGGACGACGACCGAACAAAGATGGGCACCGGGCCCGGGGACATCTCTTGCCGTCATATTATTGATCAATATTCCCTTGGAACCCATCAGAACACATATAATGACATGGTTCTTTTAGGTTCATAAGGCATCGGTGAAATCCGGGTTCGGGATGAAAGCTGTAGGGGAGATCTTCCCCATTTATTGTATCTCATTAAGACACAAGTGATGGTCTATGAGTATCTCCTTAAACGGATGTAGGGGAGCTTAAGAAGTTTATAGAAGAATGGTGCAGAGGTGGGCCTCTGAGTGGGCTTCATCTGACTGAAGAAGGGATCTCGGCTTGGCCTTTGGTTTGGACAAAATGGGGCTCTCGGCCTGGCATTTGATGGATGGAGAGGGGCTCTCGGCCTGGCGGTTGGGCTGGTCAAAGAGGTTTTCGGCGGCCGAGGGAAGGCTCTCAGCCAAGAGCTCTCGGCGGCCAAAAGAAAAGGGGGAAGACCCTCTCGGCGTGGAGGCTCTCGGCCGGCACCTGAGCGCGCCGAGAAGGGGGGGCGCCGAGAGGGGCAGCAGGCTTGGGCAAAAGGGGTGAACAGGCTATAGGCAAAGGGGGTTCTCGGCCTGGTCGTTTGGGCTGGCCAAAGGGAGATAAGGCCTCTCGGCCTGGGGCTTCTCGGCGGGCTCACGGGCACGCCGGGAAGGGGGGCGCCGAGAGGGGCAGCTTCAATATTGGGCAAAAGGTGTGGGTAGTTATGAAGACGGACTGGCTCTCGGCAGAGGGCTTCCCGGCGTGCTCCTGGCCACGCCGGGAGTCTGTACGCCTGGAGCCTTGCATGCGTAGCCTCACGAGGAAAGCGTTTGATAACCAACTGGGTTGTCGTTTAGCTAAAAGACGGGGAAAGCGTCTCGGCCTTATGGTTCTCGGCGGGGAAGCTAGCACGCCGAGGGGGTGAAACGCAGGAGAATCTCAGGGTTTCCAGAGCTCAGGAACGATGCTCTGTTCTGGTATTTTCTGGGGATTTTCAGGCTCGAATCAAATGCTGGGCCAGAGGTGCAAGGGAGGAACTTCATGGGGACTTCTATCAGAAGAGTGCCAAGGGTTTTGGCTGAATGAATCAAACGGAGGAGATCAGACTACCACCTGATCCTGTTGAGGATTTTGCCCTCTGTTGCAGGCCATTTGGGGGAATCGGGGGATGACTGCCCTCCGACCCCTCCAGAAGAATCCAGTGACATTAAACCCATGGAGAATGAAGGGCTGTCAACCATATAACTTCAGGCCCTAAGCATCCAACGTTTAGGATGGAGAGCCTGAGATCAGATCGTTATTCATGAGAGATGGGCAGCCCAGGAAACCAGAAAACTGATATCTCTGGCTCCTGAACCGCCAAAGGGGAGGGCTCCTCAGAAAACCCAGATCATAGATATATATAAAAAAAAAGGGGTATCGAGATCGGAGGGGGAAAGAGAGAACAAGACTCAGTAACCCATTGGATGGGGTTAGGAGTCTTGCCCTCGTCCCCCTTCAAGGAATGAACCCAGGCGATCGGCTTCTAAACCCAAAGAAAATAATCTGTGCTCTTCTCAGACGAGGGCCGTATACATTGAGAGACAGACAGACGTAGATCGGTATGTTGATCCATCAATACCCAGACGGGTCATCTTGATGCTTCATTGCATTGCATATAAAAGAGATTACACCGACCATGGAAGACAAAATGTAAAGCAGAAATCTAAAATCAAGGCCGGAACTCCGGCTACAGTTGCTAGATCGAGATAGAACTCGCCATATTACATCAGATAAAGAAAGAAAGAAAACATGGAGGGGAGGGAGGAGCATTGACTCCTCTCCCTCCCCGGTGCCCACCTTGAGCTCTCCTTCTTCTTCTCTTCTATTTCCTCTCTGTTGATCGAAAGGGGAGGGGTGGCTCTTTCTCTCAGAACGATCCCCTTTTTCTATCTGGCTTTCTCTCTTTTTTTTTCAGCTTTTTTTTTCTCTCCAGTCGATCGATCCCGGAGCCCTCTGATCTTTTTTTTCTCTCCGATGTTATCCCCCTTATCTCTATCGAAGGGAGGGGTTTTTATAGCCCCTTTCCTCTTCCTTCTCGGCAGGGATCTTCACGGCGCGCTCAACCTTGATTTCTCGACGCCATATCTGGGCTTCGACATGGGCTTTGGGCGCCGTCTTCATATAGGCCCACTTAGAGTTTCTTCAAATGTATCATCATCCCAAATGGTCTATCATTTCTGAAATATCTTGTATTGACGTCACGATTGCAATTTTCATCGATCCGCAGACAGGGTTCTATCAGTCCGTAGATAGGGTTCTATCAGTCCGTAGACAGGGATTTATCAGTCCGTAGACATGGTTTTATCAGTCCGTAGACAGGGTTCTATCAGTCCGTAGACAGGGATTTATCAGTCCGTAGACAGGGTTCTATCAGTCCGTAGACAGGGTTTTATCAGTCCGTAGACAGGGTTCTATCAGTCCGTAGACAGGGTTCTATCAGTCCGTAGACAGGGATTTATCTTATCAATATCGTCACTCGAATGGCGACGAGCTCGGACATCAGCCTCAGTCTTCCGCTGTTGGTCAGATCTTCTTTTCAATCATGCTTCCACCCCTGATCATTTTCCGGGTGTCAACAAATGCCCCCCACCTGCGGGCGGCGTAAGCGCAGAATAAGCGCCACGGGGGTTGCAGGTGTCCTTCACTATTCGAGGGTATCTTCCTCAATTTGTCTTCAATTCAGTCCTCAGACCTGATCATCTTGCTGTAACAGTATTCTGCACATCGATGTTTCTCCTCTTCATAACTTCTGTCATCATTTTCAGCATTTGGGGCTTTTCGGCCTGCAGTACCTCCCGGCGCGAAGCTTCTCGGCGCGGGTGTCTCGGCCTGGGATGTTATCGGCCTGGGGGGCTTCTCGGCGCGGGGTGTCATCGGCCTGGGGGCTGGGCTCTCAACCTGGCCCTTCTCGGCGCGCCCTGGCAAGAGGGTCTCGGCCTGGGATGTTATCGGCCTGGGGGCTTCTTGGCACGGGGGCCTTATCGGCGCGCCCTGGCAAGAGGGTCTCGGCCTGGGGGCTTCTCGGCGCGGGGGCCTCTCGGCCTGGGGCTTCTCGGCGCGCCTTATGGCCGCCGGGGGGGCTCTCGGCCGAGAGGTTCTTGGCGCGCATTTTGCCGCGCCGAGACCTCAATCGCCTGGGCCCTATTTAGGGCGCCGATCGCCCATTTTTCCTTCATTCTCCACCTATCTCTCTCTCTCTTCAGTTTCTTTCTCTCATTTCCTTTCTTCAGCGCGAGTAGCCTTCGCCCTCTCGGCCGTCGCCGCGAGTCTTCCGTCTGGGTGACGTATTTTTGGGATTCGATCCCTTTGCTTCCGGGATCACCCCCTCTTGGTTGGTGACTCCCTATTCTTTTTGGGCAGATCCCGAATAAGGGGATATGCTGCCGAAATTTCCATAGAATATCATGTTGCAATCCTTATAAGACTGCCTTTTTAATCCACATTTCTTCTTTTGTTTACAGACATAGCCATGGCTTCTGCCTCTGCTGCTACATCCTCTGGAGCTGTTGGAGCTAGCTCATCGGCCCAGCCAGACATATCTCGGGCAAGAGTGAATTGGTTGAACGTGCACAGCTTGGATTATGGATATGATAAAATAGCTTCAGTTGACGAATCATCTGATTCTGAAACTGACACAGTGCAGACGGCCCGAGTATATTCCACGGTGACCGAGACATGCTTCAGGCGGGATAGTAACTATCGGCCAGACTTTCCGAAGGACCGACATCTGATGCCGTTCATACGGACCTTTACAGTGGGCGGCATGCGAGACTACCGGATAGCTCGTGCAGTCGAAGCTGCCATTCTTGCTGAGCGGGATAGCCTGAAGGACTCAGTATATCGTGGCCAGGCCATTTATCTTCCCGGAGAGAAGCGGGACTGGGGTGCAGTCCTTGGAATATCGGAGCTAGAACCCGAGAAGAAAATGCTGATCCGGGCACCTGAATTCACACCAGCCCGGTGGGATAATGTCAGCGGCCGAGTTCATAGGGAGAAGCCCGGCTACGGCATGTTCTTGGCACCTATAAAGTGGGGATATCGCGAGGAGCCCTTCGTGCTAAATTGCTCGGTCATTCAGTTTAAATATCTTCTGGCGGCCGGCTGGTTTGGAGACTGCAAGATCACTGACGCTCACCTATTCCGAGTGGGGGCAGTGGAATTTACAGAGTTTGTTCTGCTAGAGTATGCCCCCCTGCTAATCAGAGCAGGAGTGTATCACAGTGTCTTTGCTTCCAGATTCCGGTATCCCATATCCCGGGGGCTGTGCTGTGGGATGTTTGAGGTGTTCTGCCCTTTGTTCAACACTTTCTATACGGCGGAGGGGGAAACATCTCTGGATCTTTGGAGCTTATCACAGCTTTCCGGCCTGCCCATTGATGGCGAGCCGTATGAAGAAGTCTGTTTGGCGGACTCCGAGAAAGACAGCTCTGATGGAGAAGGCAAGTATTCCCTCGGCTTCTCTTACCGATATTTGATGAAGGTTTATCGCTCCATCTGTCTAGCATACAGTAGAGGATCCTCCAAAGGCTATCATCCTCGAGAGAAAGGTAGCAAGCTGAGGGTCCGGATCGGGCAGTGGCTTCAGTATTTCTTCGCCGGTCCCCTGAAATATGCAGATTTCCCCTCCATGGGTCCTGTCGCGAGCAAGCAGATAAGAGCTCCCCGCTATAAATCGGCATTGCCATCTTCATTGCGCCATGCGGGCAAAGGTGGTCCCAACCCGGCAGGGGTAGATCCTATCACACACTGTGCAGCCTATCTCACATTCTGGCTGTGCACTTTTGCTCTTCCACAAGGGGACGAGACAGTCATTCGACCAGAGGTCATATATCCAGCTTGTCAGATGGCATGGGGGATGAGGCTGTCGCTCTGCCCAGTGGCCCTGTGTTTGATATACAAATCCTTGGGGGACCTGTACAGACATCGGACTCCCCGTTCTTTGAGGACCGTGGGTCCTTTTCATTTCTTCAATGCCTGGGTCTGCAGCATATTCCCCGAATTAGCTCCGAGAACCTTGCAGGCGGATACAGTGTCACCCAGGATGATTGAATTTGCCAGCGCTGAGCCTGGTCCCTTCTATGATCAGCTATTTAAAATCAGGGGCCGACTGATAAAGGTACCGATGGACGCTCCTGGTAGCATACATTTTTGGAGCTTGGCAGCAGGTTCGGCTCCTTTGATTGATCCTCAGAGAGAATGCAAGCTGGAGGAGGTAGAAACATATATCCACCCCATCTCCGGGGTCAACATTGCTCGGCCTATCTGGAACCGGAGCTGGTGAGATGGGCCATGGCAATTCGGCCCAGTGTTTTGGTTTATAGGAAGGGTGGCCTGCTTCTGTTGGAGCCGTATTATCCGTTCCGCTTTGGGCGAAACTTCGGCTACGACCAGCATATTCCAACTTCAGCTGCCCAGTTTCCCCTAGACAGCCGGGCCAAGCACGGGTCCCTCATCGTTGGCGAGGGCCGGTTGTGGTGGGATTTCTATCATCGTCATGACGATGCAATCTTCAGGGTGCCCGTTGTTTCTAACCGTGTTCCCCGGGTAACATCAGAATATATCAAATGGTGGAATATCCGGACCGGCTTTTATAGAGACGGCAGAGGCACCTTCTGGGACGTTGCAGAGCGCTCCTTCCTAAAACAGCAGCCTGGGCCGGTGTTTGAAATTTCTGAGGCCCATCTGAGAAAGCTTTATTCGCAGAACCCGAGGGAGGCAGAGAACTATCTGTCCCAGCGCCGAGCTCTGAAGGAAAAGAATTCCGAGCCGCTCGCTCCTGTCTTTGCTGCCATCAACGAGGACACCTTTATGCAGAGCCTGAGACATCTGAGCCATATAGGGGGCGCTCGCTTGGAGGAGCAGCAGTATCCATTCCCCGTTGAAGAGCCGCTCCCGGCAGTAGCTCATTGGAGGGGTCCAGTTGATAAATTTCATCCATATAGGACGTTTGTACGTCGAGAGGATAGAACTCAGACGTACTATAAGCAAACGTCCTGGCTGTTCATTCTGCTGAATTTGCATGGATTATCTGCAGAGAGCCCGATAGCTGGCATTTTGAACAAGCCGTTATTTATATCATTTCATTATGTCGATGGCTGGGGCATGGACCATCTCGACTTGTTTCGCTGCCTCGACCTTCATGGCCATAATGATTTGGCAGCTTTGGTAGAGAAGTGCCAGCTATTTGGTGATGTGTGCTGGCTCATCAAGGAGGCTGCCTCCCGCTCCAAGGAGGTAGCTTATCTGTACTGGCCGCTCTCTGTATTTTACGATGGACCAGCAGGTATAATCTTTTCCTTTCTGACTGCAGTGTTTTTCTGTTTAGCATATGAATTTTGTATCTATTGATCCCATCATATTTCTGTCGTTCTTAACAGACCGGCCCGACATAAAGCGGCAGGGGCTCTACAGGAAGATTATTGCGCAGGCTGAGAAGCCCACTTATTTTGAAATTCCTGCTGCAGCACCGACCACTACTCCCCTGCCTCCTGGCAGGAAGAGGAAGGCTTCTGCAGTCAAGGCTGCAGTTGGGAAGGCCAGGAAGGCCAAGAAAGCTCAGGCTCAACAATCGGCTTCGGTAGTGATGGACACCGGGACCCCTCTCCCTGACATTCCCTCATTTGATGAGTTTGAAACTCAGAGGGAAGCCGCTCAGGCATCAGTTCAGGGTAACATCAATATTCTGACATTGCGTTCTTCATTCTCTCTTGCTGGATTTCAGAGGAGTGTTTAAATCTGACCACCCCTTTTTACATAGCCCAAGAACCAGTTGCGGCGCCCTCCGAGGTGGAGACCAGGTTGCCCTCTCCCACGCCGACTAGTGAGGCGGAGGGTAAGCATACCCCTTTCATCTTTTTATGTTTGTTTCAATTATCTTTCATCGTCCCTCTCACAGGCTTTTCTTTACAGTGATGGCCGGGGAGGAGACTGAGATTACAAGAGCGGCTGGCGATATTACTCAGCCGCGGGAGGTTTATACGACCCAGGTGAAATGGGGCCCCGCTCCCGGAAGGCGCATAGTTACTCGGTCCTCCTCCAAGCAGATGTTAGCATTGATGGCCCCGCCCATGGACAGAGTAGAGATCTCCTCCGGTAGCTCTGCGGCCGCTTCTGAGATAGGTGGAGAAGAAACAGATTTCAGCGGGAGTGACACGGAGGATGCCTCCAGACCAGAGGCCCCATCCGTGTGTACCGCCATTGTTTTATCATTTACACCCCCTAAGCTGCTGGTGCCATCTTCTAGAGAAGAATTACCGGAAGAGTTCGCCGCTCTGGATACCGAGGCAGATATAACTCCCCCTTTTGTGGTCCCATCAGCGGAGCTTTCCTCTTCTCTGCAATCTTTTGAGGATATTGGCATCACTTTAGAAGTGAGTCTCTTCCCTTTATGGTTTCCTTTTCCCCATCTTTATCTGCTGCTTGACGCCGCATTGATTCGTTCACAGGAATCCATTGTTGCCCTCCCGGCCACGAGTGCAGCCGTTGAAGCCACTTTATCTGGCACCTTGGCTATTGTTCCTGCTTCGGCAGCCATTCTTGAGATAATTCGCCCTGTGCCGGTGAGGGTGCAGTCCTCCACAGACTTAGCATCATTGGACCTGCGGAATGCAGGGGAAGGCCCGGCTCTCATCAGAGCTTTGGATTTTAGAGCTGAAATGGACCCAGCCAGGGGTTCTGCCTTTATACCAGCTGCAGTGATGACCATTGCTCCGGAATCAACAGTTCCCACAGTATCAGTCATGGAGAGCGAACCTGTGCCTCTTCAGACCGTGGCCCCCGCCGCCTTGACATTGCAGGGGGCGGGCACCGAAATGGAAGAAGGAGAGGTATCTGTTGGAGAACTGGGAGTATCGCCTATAATGACCACGGAATCTGCTTCCGTATCTTCAGAATCTGAGGGGGAGATGCCTGAAGTTGCGTCCGGGAGTATCTCAACGGCCGCCTCCGAGGAGATGGAGGTGGAAGATTTCCCGACCACCTCAGAGGCTATGGGTGGTCAGTTGGTGGCTTCGGCAGACCTGCCGTCTTCTTCTTCGCAGCCGGATATCACCCTATGGGCGGATATAGACAGCGAAGTAACTTTTGAAGTAGCTCCCCTTCCTTCGCCTGGCTTCGTCTCCCCTGAGAGTTTTGTTTGGCAACATCTGGGCATGCTGCGTCAACTGGTGGAGTCCCAACCTGGACTAACTTATTTACAGTTGAAAGAGATAGCCGGGCGCTTCACCGCTGGTTTACAGGCGATGGGATGTCCCACAGAAATATGGGCCCAGCGGGTTCTTTTGCTGTTAAAATTTGTTCATCGCCGGGATTTCTTGACACATATCATGTCGGATAGATTGGCAGCCTTGAAGTTGCAAAGAATGGAGTGCAAGTCCGAGCTGGCAAAGGTGAACTCTATCTTTCAGGAGCGACAGCGTCAAATGCAGTCTTTGGCGGAGCGGGAGCATTTCGTGCGCGACCGGATAACTATCCTGGAAGCTGAACTGTCTGATCTCCGAGCTGAGCTGCCACAGCTGACAACTTCTCGACCGCAACTCGAGGAAGAAGCAGCTTTATTAGAGGGGCAGGTGGCATCCTTTCGAGACCAGTCTGTTCGACTGCAGGAAGAGGAGGCTCGGCTTCATGAACTAGGAGCCGCCCCTTCTGTGGGTCTTCTGGCATTCGAGGATATCTTCCGGCAGCCATGAATCATTTTCTTTTTCTTTTCTTCTCTCCTTTTTTGCTCTTTTGTGATACAATGTCCCCTCGGGGCCCTTTATGTACTCACTTCTTAATGAAAGGAAAAATTTTGCCTTATGTGTATCCACCTTCTTTTCCATGTGGTTTTATCACTTCAGGGAAGTGGGGTATTGGTTTTGGCAAGCCCTCATGCGAATGGCGCGTATCTGGCAGGAGAGCGTCCACCCCTTCAGAGAAAGGATGGGGAACTCGCTCCACCGCGTGACGGCATCCGAAGAGGTGCTTAAACCGGATTCTGTTAGTAGCGGCAAACGTCCCTCTTGGCAATATGTGCTGTGAGGGAGACAATTTGCAGGAAATGTGAAAGAAAGGGCCTTATCAGAATAGACGGAAAGTCTAGACTGGGTAGAGGTTATAACAGGTGGGATGATTATAGGCTATGTGGTTTTCATCAAGACAGACGTAAGGTCTGGACTGAATAGGGTTTCATCATTGATCGGGCGAAAATGCCAGTCGATCAACAGCTGGTTTTATCATCGATATTGGGTTTATATCGATGTAAGAAGAGTTCATAAATTTCCTCAGAATAGACGAAAGGTCTAAACTGAGTAGGGTTTTATCATTGATCGGGCGAGGTGCCAATCGATCAACAGTTGATTTATCATCGATATTGGATTTATACCGATGCAAGGATTTTCATAAGTTTCCTCAGAATAGACGAAAGGTCTAGACTGAGTAGGGTTTTATCATTGATCGGACGAGGTGCCAATCGATCAACAGTTGGTTTCATCATCGATATTGGGTTTATATCGATGCAAGAATTTTCATAGGTTTCCTCAGAACAGACGAAAGGTCTAAACTGAGTAGGGTTTATCATTGATCGGGCGAGGTGCCAATCGATCAACAGTTGATTTCATCATCGATATTGGGTTTATATCGATGTAAGAAGGATTTATAAGTTTCCTCAGAATAGACGAAAGGTCTAAACTGAGTAGGGTTTATCATTGATCGGGCGAGGTGCCAATCGATCAACAGTTGATTTCATCATCGATATTGGGTTTATATCGATGCAAGAGGATTTATAAGTTTCCTCCGAATAGACGAAAGGTCTAAACTGAGTAGGGTTTATCATTGATCGGGCGAGGTGCCAATCGATCAACAGTTGATTTCATCATCGATATTGGGTTTATATCGATGTAAGAAGGATTTATAAGTTTCCTCCGAATAGACGAAAGGTCTAAACTGAGTAGGGTTTATCATTGATCGGGCGAGGTGCCAATCGATCAACAGTTGATTTCATCATCGATATTGGGTTTATATCGATGTAAGAAGGATTTATAAGTTTCCTCCGAATAGACGAAAGGTCTAAACTGAGTAGGGTTTATTGCAGGTGGGACATGCGAAAGGGGGTATGTGGATTTCACCAGGGCAAACGTAAGGTCTGTCCCAGAAAGGCTTTATCATCGGTGGGGCATGGAGCCGTATGACCGACGGAAGGTTTTACCAACAAAGGCAGATGAAGGTATCGTGCCGGTTGGCACGGGACCTTTTTTAATTACCATATTACTGACCCAAGTGCCCTTTCGGGTTTTCACCAGAGCCAGCCCCCTCTTGCTTTTGCCCACGCGTCCTTTCGGATTTTCACGTGGCGGGGTACCCGATTTTGCCTGCAGTGCCCTTTCGGGTTTTCACCACAGCTGGGTTTTGGCCATTTTTGCCCTCGTCAGAATGCCTGAACAAGACTGGCGGGGTATCTCTATTTTTAACCCCATTTTGTCTCTTCTTCTTCTTTTTTTTTTTATATTGAAACTTTGATTCTATAACTGATAGGCGCAGCTTGTGCATATATCATCATTGACGTGGGTGCTAACATCAATGCAAGGATTTTTATAGGTCTCATCAGGATAGACGTAAGGTCTAAACTGGACGGGTTTCATCGCTGATTGGGCAAAGCGCCAATCAATCCGCAATGAGTTTCATCGTTGGTATTGGGTCTATACCAATGCAAGGATTTTTATATAAATTTCACCAGGACAGACGTAAGGTCTAAACTGGACAGATTTATCGCTGATCGGGCAACGCGCCGATCGGTCAGCAATGGGTTTCATCATCGGTATTGGGTTTATACCAATGCAAGGATTTTTATAGGTTTCATCAGGATAGACGTAAGGTCTAAACTGGACAGATTTCATCGCTGATCGGGCAATGCGCCGATCGATCAGCAACGGGTTTCATCATCGGTATTGGGTTTATACCAATGCAAGGATTTTTATAGGTTTCATCAGGATAGACGTAAGGTCTAAACTGGACAGATTTCATCGCTGATCGGGCAATGCGCCGATCGATCAGCAACGGGTTTCATCATCGGTATTGGGTTTATACCAATGCAAGGATTTTTATAGGTTTCATCAGGATAGACGTAAGGTCTAAACTAGACAGATTTCATCGCTGATCGGGCAATGCGCCGATCGATCAGCAACGGGTTTCATCATCAGTATTGGGTTTATACCAATGCAAGGATTTTTATATAAATTTCACCAGGATAGACGTAAGGCCCAAACTGGATGGGTTTTATCATGGCGGGACGTAAAGAGATGTGCGGGTTTCTTCGTGGTTACCACATTACTGACCCAAGCGCCCTTTCGGGTTTTCACCAGAGCCAGCCCCCTCTTGCTTTTGCCCATGCGCCCTTTCGGGTTTTCGCACGGCGGGGTACCCGATTTTGCCTGCAGTGCCCTTTCGGGTTTTCACCACATCTGGGTTTTGGCCATTTTTGCCCCTGTTCAGAATGTCTGAACAAGGCTGGCGGGGTATCTCTATTTTTAACCCCATTTTTTATTTCCTCTTTTTTTTTTAATCCCCCCCTTCCTGTTTAGAGGGTGTTCAGATCGTGACGACACAAGGTCACGATAAGTGGTAGCCTGGTTAGGACGGAGTGTCACTATACCAAGGAAAGAATATCTCGGCTAGGGCGGAGTGCTACTAGACCAAGGAAGGGTAGTTCGGCTAGGGCGGAGCGCCGCTAGGCCAAGAAAAGGGTATCTCTTGCCCGATTACTCGGGGAATATCAGCTGTGCAGCATGATACAGCTTCAGGTGTTTACCGTTGAGTGGTGAGAATTGGATCTCCCCTCGATGATTAACAACTATGTAGGCCCCTCCTTCGTAGACCCTCTGTATCACATATGGACCTTCCCAATTGGGATTTAGCTTTCCCTTTGGGTTGGACGCCATGACTTCTTTTTTCTTGACCATGACAAGGTCACCTTTCTTAAATTCTCGTCCTTTTACGAGTTTGTTAAATGCAGTGGCCATGCGGACCTGATACATTTGGATATTCTTCTGAGCTTGGAGGCGTTTCCCTTCCAATTCAGCCAATTCTTCTAATCTTCTTTCTGCATTGGTTTGTTCGCCATGGGCTAGGTCGTATTGGACTGCCACTCTGAGTGACGGGACTTCCAGCTCTAGTGGGACTACTGCCTCTGAGCCGTATACCAAGGAGTATGGTGAGCACCCTGTAGGTGTTTTGAAGACGGTGCGGTACGCCCACAGAGCTTCATACATCTTTTCTTCCCAGTCCTTCTTATTGGCACTGACGACCTTGGCCAGCAGGGTGCACAAAGTCTTATTGAAAGCTTCTGCCAATCCATTTGCCTGTGGATTGTAAGGAGTGGAAGTCCTCCATTCGATCTTATATTTCTCGGCAAGCCGATAGACTTTCTGATTTCTGAAATGACTCCCATTGTCAGATATTATTCGGCTGGGGATCCCAAACCGGAAGATGATGTTTCGCTTGATGAATCTGGCGACCAGCTCACCAGTGACTTCTCTTAGTGCTATAGCCTCTGCCCATCGGGAGAAGTAATCTGTTATGGCCAGTATATACTTATGCCCGGCCGAGGAAGTCGGTAGTGGGCCGACTACATCAGTCCCCCATTGTGCAAACGGCCAGCTAGGGACTGTAGGGTGCAGAATCGTAGGTGGCCTTCTAGGCACAACAGCATGCTCCTGACACTTCTGGCATGACTTTGCAAATGTGCAGCAGTCTTCAAACATAGTGGGCCAATAGTAGCCCAACTTCTTGATTTCTATCTTCATCTTGGGGCCAGCCTGGTGGGCACCTGCTGTCCCAGCATGTACTTCTTTCATCGCTTGCCAAGCTTCCTCAGTGGACAGGCAGCGGAGCAGAATCTTCTTGCGTGCATCTGCCATTCTTCGGAACAGGGTTCCATTTCTGAATTCATAAGAATCTTTGATCCTTAGAAGTTTCATCTTTTCTTCTCTTTTCTGCGGCAGCTGTTGATGTAAAAACCACTGTAGCAGGTGTTGTCTCCAATCAGACGCATGTTCTGTACTGATCGTGGCAACTTCATTTTCTTCGGGCAGCTTTCTAGCATGCTGGGGACCTGCCGCCGATTTATAACAACAATGTTCAGTGTTTCATCTGGTGGGACTGCTATTGAGCTGGCTAGTTTTGCCAATGCATCAGCCTGGGCATTATGTGCACGGCCCACATGTTTGAGTTCAATATGATAGAATTTCGCCATGAGGCGCACAGCTTTTTGGTGGTAGGGGTTCAACTCCGGCTTCCGCACTTCGAACTCCCCTTGGATTTGTTTTATTATCAACATTGAATCCCCGAATACCTGAAGCATCTGGATACCCATGTTGAGGCTTATATGTAGTCCGATTATCAGAGCTTCATACTCGGCTTCATTATTAGTGCAGGGCTTGTTTATAGAACAGGAAGTGTGCACAACCTCCCCTTCTGGCGATTTCAGCACAATACCGGCTCCGGCCCGTATTCTGGTCTTCCATCGGAATCCGTCTCGTTCTAGATGCTCCATCAAAGAATAGCTGCCACATAGCTGACTGAGCTTGACAGGCTTCTAGTGTCTCATCGTCGGGTAACTCAGTCCCCAACATATCATTCTCTGGCACAGGATGTTCTGCGAAGAAATCGGCCACAGCCTGTCCTTTTATTGCCCTCTGGGGTATATATGTGATATCGAATTCCATCAGAATTACTGCCCATTTGCCCAACCGGCCTTTCAGTACTGGTTGAGTCAGTATGTATTTGAGTGGATCTGCCGCAGATATCAATCTGATTTCATGTGACAGCATGTAGTGCCGGAGCTTTTTAACGGCAAAGACTAGTGCCAAGCATGTCTTTTCTATATAGCTGTAGCTTTCTTCGGTTCTGATCAGCCTCCTACTCAAGTAGTATAGAGCCTGCTCTTTGCCCTCTTCATTTATCTGTGCCAGCATTGCCCCCAGGGAACAGTGTGTGGCTGCAATGTATAGTATCAGGGGTTTGCCCTTAATAGGTGCCCCCAGCACTGGAGGGGTCTTGAGATATTCTTTCAGCTTCTCAAAGGCTTCCTGACAGCCATCGTCCCAGAGGAACGGCACATCTTTCATCATGAGCCTGTGAAAAGGGTGGCATTTTCCCGACAGATTTGATATGAACCGTCGGATGTAGGCCAAACGCCCTTGTAAAGATCTCAGCTCGTGGAGATTCCTTGGTGGAGGGAGCTCCTGGATGGCTTTAATCTTGGATGGGTCAATCTCAATGCCCCTGTGACGGACGATGAACCCAAGGAATTTTCCACTGGATACGCCGAAGGCACATTTCATAGGGTTCATTTTGAGCTCATATTTGCGCAGCCTCTGGAATACTACTCTCAGATCCTGCAAATGGTCTTCTTTTCTGCTGGTTTTCACCACCAGGTCATCAATATAGCACTCTACTTTTTTGAAGAGCAAATCATCAAAGATCTTTGTCATAGCTCTTTGATAGGTAGCGCCGGCATTCTTGAGGCCGAACGGCATTCTTTTATAATGAAATATCCCCTTCGGGGTGCGGAATGCGGTGTGCACTCTGTCCTCTTTAGCAATCCAGATCTGGTTATATCCAGATGACCCATCCATGAATGACAGGGCTTCATGGCCGGTGGTTGCATCGATCATTACTTCAGTGATTGGCACTGGGAAATCATCCTTCGGGCAAGCCTTATTCAGGTCCCTGAAGTCTACACATATTCTGATCTGCCCATTTTTCTTCTTCACGGGCACTATATTGGCCAGCCATGTAGTATACTGGTTTTCTTCAACAAAGCCCACATCAATCAGCTTGTCGACTTCTTTGTTGATCTGATTTATCAGTTCAGGACGCATTCTCCTTGAAGGCTGCTTTACAGGGCTAGCCTCTGGGTTTATCGCCAATCGGTGCTGTGCCACATCAGAGCTCAGTCCCGGCATCTCATCATATGTCCATGCAAAGCAGTCTCGGAACTCTTTCAGAAACTGTATGTACTGTTCTCTGGCAGCTGGTTCTAGCAGTGCACTGAGGAACGTCGGCCTTGGCTCATCTGCTGACCCCAGATTCACTTCTATCAGCTCATCGACGGTGGCCTGGCCTCCGTCCTCAACTTCGGGTGGGGCTTCTTGCAAATCAATGAAGCCTCCCGGGATATAATTCTCTTCAGTTTCATGTTCTTCTGTATCGTCATCCTGCTCATCAGCGGGTGTCGGCTTATCATATAGGGCCGATACCATCGGATTCTGTTCAGTCTGCCCCGAGGACGAGACTGGTTCAGAAGAGAATTCAAAAGTGGAATCTTCCGCTCTTAAGGATCTTTCTGTTGCAGGTTCCCTTGAAAGGTCATCTTTTGTAGAGCCCGGACTTCTTCCAGAATGCGCTCAAATTCCAGGCATTCTCTCAGTTCTTTGTCATCTGGTCTTCATCCGGGGTTCCCGTATCAAATTGTGCTTCGGCCTGGAATAGATCCTCCTTGCAGGACGGGTCCTTCCAGCACCGACCCCTCTCAGTTTTATCAGACATCCCTGCTTCTGGCTGGTCATCTTGGGCTTCATTGTCTGTTATGGTTTGATACATAATCTCTTCATCCTCAAAGGGATATTGATCATATCCTATCCCAGGGGAGTCTCCATGCTGGTAGAAGGTAGAGATGACATCCACCTCGGCTTCATAATATTCTTGAAGGGTATAACCCAATCCCGGATGCTGTGTGATCTTCCTCAATTCCTTATTATCTCGAGGCGGATCCCATAGCTCCCTGAATGCTTTCTTCTGGGCTGCAGATTGTAGTGATGGCATTTGCATCTTGGAGAACATCTGCGAAACCGCTGGGTAGTATACTCCAGGCCTGTAATCGGCACCATCTGGTTTGCGGCTTCTTCAGGGACCATGCAGTCTTGATCATCTTCTTCGACTGCCTCCCCGGTGTAGAATATGGTAGGTGGCTCGCAGAGCGAGGGATTTCCATAGTCTTCAGTGGCAGCACTGTTTGGTATTCTAGGCTGGCGACGGGTTTGATTAAACCTCGTGGGACCTTCACCTGTATGCACCTTTCTTTCATTTCTTGATCAGTGCTATCTGGATGGATGCCAGGAGGGGTGATCCGAGCAAAATCATCAGCATAAGAGATGTGAGCTACTTCATGCTTTTCAACATAGCCCCTGGGTGGCGGTGGAGACCAAGCTTTTGTCTTCGTCGCCGGCTTCTTCTGGCTGATCACAGCCTCTTTCTTTTCATCTTTTGTGACACCTCAGTGTAGTAGGAGGCATCGAGCATATGGCATTCGAACACTTCAAAGGATGTAGGTCTGCAAACACCCTTTCTTCCTTTCCTTCATGGCAGTATTTTATGCATTGGTGTAGCGTGGATGGCACTATCTGATATTCATGCAGCCACGGTCTCCCCAACAGGGCCTTATACGTGGTATTGGAGTCGATCACATAGAATCGTACCACGGTAGTGAGGTCGCCCAATGTGAGGTTGAAATTAGCCACCCCGAGAGGTGTTTCACATTTCTGGTTGAACCCAGCAATCTTCATGTCTCTGACCTTGGTAAGCTGTAGATCAAAGTAGTATTTCTGATAGATGCGATACGGGAGAATATTTACAGCAGCCCCGGGATCTATCAGTATCCTGCTCAGCGACTGACAGTTCAGGGAGCCCCTCATATACAACGGTCTGTTGTGACTGGCATTTGGGATCAGCATATCATCTTCTGTGAACGTGACTGATGGTCCAGCATTCACTTCTGTTAAGAGTGCTTCATATTGTGCCGGCGACTGCAGGGCATCCACAATTGCTTGGCGGGCCTCTTCACTCAGAGAGAGTATTTCCCAGATGGAGAATCTGGTGGGGAGCTTCTTCAACATTTTCATGATTCGACTGCCAACCCGAACATTAGACAGCCTCATCTCCTCTGCCCACCGGGGTCTTGGAGGTTCATGTGGTGCCTGTGGCCTTTGCTGCCCAGTCCCAGTTTCATTTTCTTCATCGGTCTCCCGGAGGGCTTCTTCTGTAATGACTGCCCCTGTCTTTGCTAGAGGGCTATTTTCTTCATTTTCTTTATGCTGCTTCTGCTTTCCAGTTACTGTCTGCTGGCATTTATCGCTTTTAGCTGGAGCAGTATGAGACGGCTGCTCGTTTTCTAAGCTGGACAGGAACTCCAGGAATGAAGGGGCTCCTTCTGCTTTATCTTTTCCTTGGTACAAGCTGGCAGGGGGAGGAACCTGGACACCGCGCACCTCTGGTTTCGGGATCTGATAGGGTTGCTCCCCTCTGAACATAATATTATGGTTGGCTGGTGGCGGACGCCCCCATTTTCTCCCAGAACGTGTTGCATGGGCTGAGGTAGAGGCCTCAGCATGATTGGCTTCCAGCTGGACATCTGATGCTTCTTGTTCATCATCCTCCCCGGGCAGGGAGAAGAGTACCGACAGAGTATTGCATTGTACTGTCGTGACCTTCTTTCCCTTTTTGGCCTTAGGCCGTCTCTTCTTTTTCTGGGAATTGGGCTTTGTTAGTTCCTGTCCCCAGAAGGGCTCAGTCTCATCTTTTCTTTGTTCTGCCTCCGGCTGCTCTTCAATTTTCAATTCTTCGAGCTGCTCCCAGAGTATACAGTCTTTCACCAACAGGTGTTTCGGCTCTTTCTGCTCATACTCATCAAGCTCATTAATATATTGCTGCAGACGCCTGGTTGCAAGACTTTCTTCTTTATGTGCAGGGAGGGGAGTTTGTCTCCTCCGGTTGCGAGTATGGATCCGGATGACTGGTCCGGTCTCAACTGTAGGCCATATTGGCTTTATTGGAGGCGACTCAGGCCTTGGGGTGATACCCCGGATAACTGCTCCGTTGGTTTTGACTGCGGGAGTCTTCTTTCTATTTTTTGTGGGTACCATCTGCCATCCTTCCTGATCTCTTAATGGGGTGAGGAGGCAGGCTTCATAGGTGTGCCTGGTGCATTCTTCAGCGGCTTCCTTAGGCAGCTGTTGATAGATTGAGATCATATTGGCGGCCACCCTCCAGGGCGGAAGCTCATGTGGCCGAGGCGGCTTCACCTGGTAATCTCCCAGCTGCAGTTCACCCTTCTTGACCATTCCTTCCATGATATCTTTGAAGACATAACAGTCCTCAATTGGGTGCCCCAACACCCGGTGAAATGGACAGAACATCGGATCATCTTTCTTTTCTGCATCTTCGGGCTTCTTTCGGTTCAGGCAATGTTACCTTATTGAACTTATATGCCCAGTTAAATAATGCTGCAGTCTTATCCTTGGGAAAAGAGTAAGCCCTTCTCATCCTGTCCCTTAGAGAGACCTTGTCTCTTCTTTCTGCTGTATCTGCCATCGGGGGAGCTTCATCGCCCCTTTCTTCCCTTTTTGTTGCTCAAAGGTTCTGAAATCGACGGTGTTGGCCTCAGAGTGTGCCGGCCGCCGATCATTGGATTTTCCTTTTGGTATGGCGGGAGCATTGACGGTCGGACGTTTGGACAAGAACGTCTCGACCTCCGCCACTATATTGTTCAGTCGGTCAAATGTTTTGACATCTGCACCGATCATTTTTTCCAGTACCTCCCTCCTGAGGTTCTGCTTGCATATCTGCACTGCATCCTCCTGATGAGGAGGTCTCCTGCATCTCATGGCTAGATTCCTCCATCTTTTGATGTACTCCAGCGCAGTTTCATCCTGTTTCTGCCTGGTAGCATACAGTTCTGCTATTGTGATTTCCCTTTCCGTGACATGAAACCTGTCGCGGAATTTTCTCTGCATATCGGGCCAATCAACCACTGATCCTGCTGACAAGCTTGAATACCATTCAAAGGCTAACCCAGTGAGGGACGAGCCAAAGAACTTGAGCAGATAGGCTTCATCGACTGCTAGGTCGCCCATGATTGTAGTATAGTAGGCTATATGCTCCCTGGGGGAGCCCTGGCCATTGAACTTCTCAAACTTTGGCGGCTTGCTGACGCCTGGAGGTAGTCTTTTGGCAGCATACTGGGGGGGATACGGCACCTTGTACACATCATAGGCACTAGTATCATCTCCAGTCTTCTCTGACAGCTTCATTTCCACAATTCTTTCAATCATCTGCTTGTGGGCTACAGCTGGATCTATCTCTTCTGGGAAGAAGTGAGCTTGTTGCTGGCTGTGAGGAGTTGTCATCACAGTGGCGCGCAAGATGGGCGCGGTAGGCTGCGTCTGAGACACAGAGGGCTGAGCTACTGTTTGCTGTGGAACAGGTTGGCTTGGTGCTTTGCCCTTATCAGCTAAGAGAGGATTAGCCAGGATAGTTGTTTCTGTGGAGCTGGATGTCTGCCCCGCAGGTTCAGCTTGTTTCGAGACTGATGTAGCTTCCTGTCTCTCATTGAGCTGTCTTCGGAGAGCATTGATCTCCTGTTGGTATCTTCTGAACATCATCTGGATCACGGGATCCATGGTTGATGGAATTTGTATATCTTCAGAAGTCCCTTCAGCATCATCAACGAAGGGGTTATCTCCATCTTCCGCTGTCACCACATTAACTGTCATAGTGGTAACCCTGCGGGCTTCATCATCAATTTTGATTTTATCTTTTGCTGCCTGGCCTCTTCTGGTGACAGGACCAGGTCTAGTTGCCAGCCTGAGCAATTCATCTGGCTGAGTTGGTAATATATCTTGCCCCCTGGCCAGTCCAGCCATATTGCAGGCGAAGATTTGCATCTTTCCTTTCTGCCTGTAGACCTTTCTTTTTATTTGGCTAGGATATCTGAGCCGGTCAAAGACCGATATTCTTTCTTTGGCTTCTTTCCCGTGCAGGTCTTCTTCATCATGTCCGGCCCTGAGGCCTTCTTCATAATCATTTGAATCGGAGGAAGAGACTCCGTATATCATTTCTTGAGGGATATCTTCTTCTTCCTCATCCACGGTACCCAAGGCACGGGATAATCTTTGTTGACCGAGGGCGGAGTTCCCAAGGTAGTGGAAGTAGTCCTGGACCACTTGCTTCATCTCTTCAGAGTTGTGCCTCTGCGGCTCAGGTTGGAACATCAGTCTTTCCTGGCTTCTTTGCTGATAGGCCAGTCTTGTTATCTGAGCATTCAAATGCTCGGTCTTGGAATATCTGAAGATGTCGGCCTGTCTGGCGCAGGCCCTCGATCTTCTTGGGACGGCAACCATGGCTGGTTCACACATTCCCGCATCGCCATTCTGGCAGCAGTTGGCAGCAACATCATGGTTCTTTCTCTGCCATCTTCTGCCCCCGGCCCTGGGGTGGGTGACAGCAAGGTCTTCTTTCTTTTCAGGTCTTCTACCCCTCATCATGGGGCGAGCAGCAGTCAGTTTTCTTTCTCCATCATTTCTTTCATCTCTCCTACCCCAGGCTCTGGGGTGAGCAGCAATAGTATTTCCTGTTCCTTTTCCCTTTCTTCTTCGGCTTCCCGCCCTGAAGTGGGCAACAGCATCATTGGTAGCCTTCTCCTCATCTTGAGCTGGAGCCCAGCTCTGCATCTTCTTCGGTTGCCATACCTGCTTATATCTTGCTGGCTTGGGCGCCAGTGGCTTCCTCCCATCAGCTTCCCAGTTGGCCTTCTTGGTGGCCAGAACTTGGAACTTGTTGTCAATCTGGATGGTCGGGACAATCCTGTCCGGCCGGACTTCTCGGGGGCGACCGTCGAGGTTCACCCTAACATCGCCCATCATCATTGTCTTCCCAGAATTTGAAAGACGACGGTCAGCAGCAGCATACCGGCTCCTCCGGTTGGTTCTTTTTCCTTCTGGGCAGCAGTGGAGACCACGTCCCTCCTTTGAACATGGTGCACATAGCAGGCGACGGCTGTCGAGGCCGTCTTCTCCGGTAAGCTAGCCTTCTCATCAGCAGCCCTTATCGGGGCACTTGCAGCGGCGCCTTGCTTGTTGTTGTCGACCTGCAGCAGGTCGGTGAAGATAAGGCCCAGACAGTTGGGCAGCCCGACGGCGGGCGGCATTGATCCGAACGCGAGGGGTACCGCCAGGTAGCCTTCTCGCACGTGCATGTCGATCGGCTGCTGGCCGAAGCAAACGGACATGATTCCGGCTGTCATTGTAGATTCCTGGAAATAAGGAAAGTACACAGAATCAGAAATTGAGGGGGGGGGGCCCGCTGGGCCTCCTACCTTAGCGCAAAGATGAAGGGAGACTAAGTCCCACCGGGCGTGCCAGACTTGTTTGACGTGAAATCTTTATGTTTATATTATTATTTTTTTATCTCTTTATGTCGTTTAATTATTGGTTTATTGGCGTGCCAGTCACCGTGGTGACGATTCTTATTGTGCGCTCGATCTGACTTGGTCAGTCGATTGTGAGTGATCGTGTCTGGACTAGTAGTCCGTCATACCCTGAACGCTATGACGTTAATTACGTCCTCCCTAAGGAGGACAACCCTTGATTAAACGCTAGAGGTAGGAGGAATGCAGCGGTAAAGCCGTATGCTGAAAGGAGACAATGTTCATCTGTTTACAAAACGTTAAACGTGTTTGAACAGAACAGGGGTTTATTAATTATGGGGGGAACCCGCCGGCATATTCCCACCATCTTGGATGATGCCAAGTGGGGAATAGGAAACCACCCTGCAGCGGCAGGGTAGACTCCGCAAAAGATCGGGTATATGTATATATAGACATAACCCGGAATCCGGATGGGGATCGGTCCTGATGTAACACACCCGGTACGAGTGCGATATCTTATTAATATCCCCCTTTGGATGGCCATCAGAGATCGCACAGGGGCATAATTCCGTGGGCCAGCGGGGTTATAGGAGAATACCACACTCGATTGGTGGGGCTATGTAAATTTCGGCATCATGTTCCTCAACCTGGATTATGCCAAGGAGGAATAGGTCATCATCCACGGAGAGCCGGGACAACGACCGAACAAAGATGGGCACCAGGCCCAGGGACATCTCTTGCCTCCATATCATTGATCGATATTCCCTTGGAACCCATCAGAACACATATAATGACATGGTTCTTTAGGTTCATAGGCATCGGTGAAATCCGGGTTCGGGACAGAAGCTGTAGGGGAGATCTTCCCCATTTATTGTATCTCATCAAGACACATGTGATGGTTTATAAATATCTCCTTAAACAGGTGAAAGGGGGAGATTAAGAAGTCTATGGCAGAATGGTGCCGAGATGAGCCTAGGAATGTGTTTCATCTGACTAAAGAAGGGATCTCGGCCTGGCCTTTGATTTGGACAGAGTGGGGGCTCTCGGCGGCCTGGCATTTGATGGATGGAGAGGGGCTTTCGGCCTGGTCACTGGGCGGGCCAAAGAGGCTTTCGGCGGCCAAGGGAAGGCTCTCGGCCAAGAGCTCTCGGCGGCCAAAAGAAGGGGGAAATACCCTCTCGGCATGGAGGCTTTCGGCCGGCACCTGGGCGCGCCGGAAAGGGGGCGCCGAGAGGGGCAGCATCAAGTCTTGGGCAAAAAGGGGTGAACAGCTATAGGCAAAGGGGGTTCTCGGCCTGGTCATTTGGGCTGGCCAAAGGGAGATAAGGCCTCTCGGCCTGGGGCTTCTCGGCGGGCTCATGGGCGCGCCGGGAAGGGGGGCGGCGCCGAGAGGGCGGCTTCAAGGCTGGGCGAAAAGGTGTATGGGTAGTTATGAAGACGGAATGGCTCTCGGCAAAGGGCTTCCCGGCGTGCTTCTGGCCACGCCGGGAGTCTGTACGCCGGGAGCCTTGCATGCGTAGCCTCACGAGGAAAGCGTTTGATAACCAACTGGGTTGTCGTTTAGCTAAAAGACGGGGAAAGCGTCTCGGCCTTATGGTTCTCGGCGGGGAAGCTAGCACGCCGAGGGGGTGAAACGCAGGAGAATCTCAGGGTTTCCAGAGCTCAGGAACGATGCTCTGTTCTGGTATTTTCTGAGGATTTCAGACTCAAATCAATGCCGGGCCAGAGGTGCAAGGGAGGAACTTCATGGGGACTTCTATCAGAAGAGTGCCAAGGGTTTTGGCTGAATGAATCAAACGGAGGAGATCAGACTACCACCTGATCCTGTTGAGGATTTTGCCCTCTGTTGCAGGCCATTTGGGGGAATCGGGAGATGACTGCCCTCCGACCCCTCCAGAAGAATCCAGTGACATTAAACCCATGGAGAATGAAGGGCTGTCAACCATATAACTTCAGGCCCTAAGCATCCAATGTTTAGGATGGAGAGCCTGAGATCAGATCGTTATTCATGAGAGATGGGCAGCCCAGGAAACCAGAAAACTGATATCTCTGGCTCCTGAACCGCCAAAGGGGAAGGGCTCCTCAGAAAACCCAGATCATAGATATATATAAAAAAAATGGGTATCGAGATCGGAGGGGGAAAGAGAGAACAAGACTCAGTAACCCATTGGATGGGGTTAGGAGTCTTACCCTCGTCCCCCTTCAAGGAATGAACCCAGGCGATCGGCTTCTAAACCCAAAGAAAATAATCTGTGCTCTTCTCAGACGAGGCCGTATACATTGAGAGACAGACAGACGTAGATCGGTATGTTGATCCATCAATACCCAGACGGGTCATCTTGATGCTTCATTGCATTGCATATAAAAGATATTACACCGACCATGAAAGGCAAAATGTAAAGCAGAAATCTAAAATCAAGGCCGGAACTCCGGCTACAGTTGCTAGATCGAGATAGAACTCGCCATATTACATCAGATAAAGAAAGAAGAAACATGGAGGGGAGGGAGGAGCATTGACTCCTCTCCCTCCCCGGTGCCCACCTGGAGCTCTCCTTCTTCTTCTCTTCTATTTCCTCTCTGTTGATCGAAAGGGGAGGGGTGGCTCTTTCTCTCAGAACGATCCCCTTTTCTATCTGGCTTTCTCTCTTTTTTTTTCTTCAGCTTTTTTTTTCTCTCCAGTCGATCGATCCCGGAGCCCTCTGATCTTTTTTCTCTCTCCGATGTTATCCCCCCTTTATCTCTATCGAAGGGAGGGGTTTTTATAGCCCCTTTCCTCTTCCTTCTCGGCAGGGATCTTCACGGCGCGCTCAACCTTGATTTCTCGACGCCATATCTGGGATTCGACATGGGCTTTGGGCGCCGTCTTCATATAGGCCCACTTAGAGTTTCTTCGAATGTATCATCATCCCAAATGGTCTATCATTTCTGAAATATCTTGTATTGACGTCACGATTGCAATTTTCATCGATCCGCAGACAGGGTTCTATCAGTCCGTAGACAGGGTTCTATCAGTCCGTAGACAGGGATTTATCAGTCCGTAGACAGGGTTCTATCAGTCTGCAGACAGGGTTTTATCAGTCCGCAGACAAGGTTCTATCAGTCCGCAGACAGGGTTCTATCAGTCTGCAGACAGGGTTTTATCAGTCCGCAGACAAGGTTCTATCAGTCCGTAGACAAGATTTTATCTTATCAATATCGTCACTCAAATGGCGACGAGCTCGGACATCAACCTCAGTCTTTCGCTGTTGGTCAGATCTTCTTTTCAATCATGCTTCCACCCCTGATCATTATCCGGGTGTCAACAGCGCCCTACCCTCTCTCTCCTCCACCTCACCTGCCACCTCAGCCCCCATTCCCTTCCCTAGGAGCACTCATTACCCCTCCACCAAATCCCCAACAAATCTTGCCCTTCCCTAGAGGATCTTTGGCCATTCCAACACAATCTCCCACTCCCCAACACAATCTCTTCCCTTCCCCACACAATCTCCCAACCCCCAAGGACAATTTGAATTTGAAATCTCCCTCCATATCCCAGCCCAAGGGTGCCCCAAGCCCCCCTCCTATAGGTCTGGTCGCCCCTCCCCTTCCCTCCACTCCCATTCCATCTAGAGCATCCTCCATCCTCCTCCATCCTTCCCTCTCCACCCACCTTGTGAAGAACCAGCAGATCCCTGCGCCCTCCCCCTCTTTATCCACCTCCATCTTAGCCCTAACAGTCCTCCATACCTTCCCCACATTCCCCTCCCTTCACTCAACCAATCCCCTTCACCATTCACCACCCTTCTCTCCTCTTTCTTGGTCATTGGAAGCTACACCAAAGGAGCAACTCGCAGCCCTGAAGTGTAAGTGGAGCAGCAGTTTACAGAGATGACCCCGACCACATCCCAGCGACTCTGAAGGCCCAAGAGATACCATTGGAAGCGTCTCCCAGTCGTCTTCGCAACGGCGGTGGTCTCATTGCATTATGAGCTCGTGGCCGTCCTGAGCAGCCGATATTCCCCGACTGCGCATCTCCTTCCTGAGCCACAACCTGAAGCTGATTTCAGAAGCTGTCACGACAGCTCTCTTGAATATCTGGAGGCGAGGCTTGGCCGGGAGCTTCTTCGACAAGTCTACTTCCTGAATCAAGAAGCGGAGCTCTGTTTGGCGCCCGGAGTTAAGAGTTCTCATTTTCTTCCCCTTGGTGCGCGGCTCTGCTTCCTATCAGTCTGCTCTGACCCCCCCTCACTGTTAGAGATCTACCGGTCTACTCCGATATCTGCTGGCATCCCCGTGACCCACATTTTTAAGAGGACTCGACAACGAATCCATCGGTACCAGGCACACTCAAATTGGAGTTCGGGAACGTCCGTGGTGTTCTCTTCTTCCTGCTGCTGTGGTGCTCTTGTTGCCGGAGATAGAGCTCAAAGGCCCTGTTTGCAGTCCTGCCCCGACCAGCAACGCCGACCAAAGAAATCAACAAAATTCAGGCGTCATCCTGACCCAGCTACGAAGAATTTTCAACTGGTTTCGTCATCAACAAAAATCTGGAGTGGCCGCAGCGTCAAGAAATCCAACTTTCTGTCCTGAAGCTCAGGAAGCGGACAGAACCGGCATCGGCTTCCTTTCTAGCTTCTAGCTCGGTTTCACCCCACCCCACTTGGCCGGCTGAAGGCCCCTCCCTATGTGGAGGTAGTGTTTGGCTGTAATCTTTGGCTTCCCTTCCCCAAGATCCCCCCCTTGCATGGGGTGTAGTGTTGTAAGATCATAAACAGGTCAAGCTACTCCGGCGCGGCGTGTGGGGAACCCACGCTTCCCCGCTCGCCCACGTCTCCGAGCGGAACTGGTTTCTGCAAACCGATCGAGTAAGTGCTCCAGCCTTAGCTCTCTTTAGTACTTGTTCTTTCAATATTAGCTTATAAACTCCGCTGGTCCGTGAGAGTGAGCGCCCGATCCTCAAATCCCATTGCTTCGAGTGACCATCGTGGGAGAGAGTGTGCAACCCGTGCCCTCGGTACGACGTCGGCTCCATTGAATTGGACTGCCTTACCCTTGGGGAATAACCTTTGGCCTTGCTGACCGTCTACCAGCAAGGGTCCAACCCTCACATCCTCCACTTGGCATCGCCAAGTTATCCCGGGACTTGGGTGAACGTCGGGTGAGTCGTCACCAATATCGATCCATTTTGATTGTGAATTGTGCTTACTTATTTAAGTCTAAAAGTGTGTCACGTCACGAGTCTTGCCGTCGTTACGTAATGTCACGTGGTCCCGTCAGCTGACGGTGCATTTCCCGCAAAGATCAAACGGAAACGACGCCAAACGGAAGGGCATCATCTCGTCACGCGGGGCGGGAGAAGGCCAAGGTGTATGGTCCATCGAACCTCAATCCACCGGGGGGCTGCGGATCCTCACCAGCAGCTTACCGGAAGTAGATCCGCCACCAAGTGGATCCGGAACTCCAACAGGACAGCCAGCAGACAAGAAGGCGGCCGGGCTCAGGGAGGTGGAGAGCGGAGACGATTCCGGAATCCGGATGAGATGAGACTAACGGCGGCGCTTCGTGACGGCGTTCCCGCGCTCTTCTCCTTCACCTCCGCCTCGCTCCTCTCCTCGACCCGTTCTCCCACCGCCGCCTCCCCCTTTCTCGTCCCCGCTCCTGCGTCGCTCTTCGGCCTCTGGCGACGACGCCGTGTTGTTGCTCTCCGCTTCCGCCTCTCCTCCTCCGCCACCTCTCCTCCATCCTCTCCCCCGCCGTCGGGCCCCGCTTCTTCTTCCTCTACGAGTAATACCTTTGCCACGCTCACCATCGTACCGATGGAGAAGCAGTTCGTGGAGTTCCAGACCCGGCTGGAGGAGTCGGGGACCATCCGCGAGCGGATCCGTGCGGTCGTGGCGGAAATGGAGGCGGCCATCCGGATCATGCAGTCCGCCATTCTCCTCCTCCACCAGTCCCTCCCAGTCCCAGGTTTGAAGCAGGCCGGGGGGAGTGGATGTCCCAAATCGCCATTCTCATTTCTCACTGGGCTCTGTTCTTTTGATTCGGTGGGCTAGGGTTTTGGTAGGGTTTTATGCGTTTTGAACCCGTTGCTTTCGGTTTTTGGTTATCAGAGGTGTTGGCGAAAGCTGGTGTCCAGAATGGAGTGCTGAAGGAGCTCTTTGGGCGGCTCAGAGAGATCCTCCGAGAGTGCCCCGGTTGGTATTACAGGTACGTGGGGGACGATGGCGGTGGTTTGGCTAAAGGTCGTTTCTTTTTGGTGTTTATGTTCTTATTCCTCCCTCCTTGTATGTATGTGGGGTGGGGGGATGGTGGTGGATAGGTATCATGGGGATTGGAGAAGCGAGGCGCAGACTGTGGTTTCGCTGCTTGCTTTGCTGCACTGGTTGGAGACGGGGAACCTGCTTATGCACAGGGAGGTCGAAGAGAAACTTGGATGTGAGTCCCTTTTCTTTTTTTGTCTAAACAATTTGAGAGTCCTTCTATCGATATTGTTTTACTACGCTATGAGTGCAACCTAGAATCAGATGATTATTGTCCAAGTTTAGTCAGCTATTGCTTCCCCTGCTCCTGATGTACTGAGTAGTTGTCTTGGAAAATTGCACATAGAGGCTGTTTGGCCCCTGACTGGTCATTCTTCTCTACATGTGGGGACCAACTGGATTCAAAATTCCGATCCATCATTGCTGTCAAACTTTTTTTCCCCCTAGAACACAAGTTTGCGCTAAACTAGGTCATCACAACTTAGTAAATGTTGGATCATACTTCTTCACTGACATCGTGGTTGTGTTTATCATTTAAACATACATTAGTTGTAATGTGTTCGTCCCCTTTTGTCCCGTCAAGTGTATACCTGATATGATACCCTTTTGTTGTGTATTATTTTTGTTGTCTTTAGCTACATATGCTTTGATTTATCTATCAAGGTTTTACTGTGGAATAGTAAAGTAGGATTACTAGGGTCATCTACCTACGGACGAGGACAAATATTACATAATATATGTTCTTTCTTTGATCGATGCATGCAAAAGTCATTAACTATATCTCCTATAATTGTTCAGTGGATGCGTCAGAATTTGGTCTGGATATTGAAGATTATCTTGTCGGTGAGTTTGGATCCACTGCATTCTATTGGTTATTCTTCAGCATAAATTGATTTTATGTAATACCGATGTTTTTCATCGTGGTGGAATTAAGGGTCACCTTGGTAAGGTATTGTGCTGAGAAGGAATACCAACCTCCTGATAGAGGTATTCATGTTCGTTCTTGAATCAACGCGAGGCATTGTACAGTGTATTTTTATATTCATGCAAAATCTTTTGGTTATGGAATGGAAGATCTATTTTACAGGATACATGGCCGAGCTTAGTTGACTGGTGTCTGATTTGTGTGCCTTCAAGTTACCCTCTAATCTTTTAGTGTTTGTCTAAACAACATCATGGCTTTTCTGTGCACTGCACAGTACAGGACGAAATGAATCTGAACTCTAGTTGCATTTTTAGTATCATCTTTGATTTTGATGCTTTTTTTTTTGACTGTTTTCCTATTCTCCTTGAGAGTTGAGGCATCGACAATAGCCACAGTCTTGCCAGAATGAAAAACAGCTAACATGCTTATGAATTTGCATTTAAATTTGATACGGGGGACACTAAAAGGATGTAGTTAGATTCAGGCATGTTCTTGCCGGCTACCATTTACTTCTTAAGCTTTCTGATTAGTGCACATATATTTTGAAATACACGGATTACTCCACGATGAATTGACTCGGGATTTGTTCTTGTTCTTGCAGGATTATGTTTCATGTCCAATGAAATGGTAAGATAATGTTTCCCTTTTGTTTACTCATTGTTTGTTTGCTTTCTGAAAGAAAAGGGAAAATTACTCCAATATTCTACCATTAGTTGGTGTAATGTGGTCTTGAACATCTGCTTGCCCAATTTATGTAGTCTGGTTTTGTGGGAATTTCTTCTGTGGTTTAGAACTTTTATGATAGTACAATCTACCTAGAACCAAACCAGAGTAAGATTAAAGGGAGGGGAAGAATAAAACTTCTGACAATGATAATCAGAGTAACTTTATGGTAACGGTATGCCTTTGTTGAAGATCCTGTTGTCCGTATCTTCAACTGGACAACACCAATTTACAATCCTCATCTTGGACCAACTTTAGAATCATCTACTTGACTGCTCTCTCTGCTTTTGCCTTTAAGAAAACTGTATTGTGTTGTCTTGCTTGGTTTAATATGATGGTCAAAGAGAGAACCCTCGTCTCTGACGTTTTTGATGCTATCCCAGCCTAGATATGTGGTGAACCAAGTTACGGCAGGAGATTATGATTGCCCAAGAAAGGTGCTGAAATTCTTAGCCGATCTGCATGCATCCTTCCGGATGCTTAACCTTCGAAATGATTTCCTGCGAAAGAAGTTTGATAGTAAGCTCTTGCTCCAATTGTTTGCCATTTTTGTTTTCACACTCGTCGGATGTTTATCTTATTTACTATATCTTTAGATGAGGCATATACCGTCATTAATTAAGGATTATACCACCCATCTTCTTGAATGTAAATTATTCCTTTTCACTTTGTAGGCATGAAGTATGACTTGAGAAGGGTTGAAGAAGTTTTTTATGATGTCAAGATCCGAGGCCTGGCATCTGAGACAAAAACCAGCGAGGAAGCTTAATTTCAGAAGAGCCAAATTTCCCAACCCGAGCGTTGTCTTGAGGATCCTTTCCCATGCTACTGTGACCCCTCTCTCAAGAGGTCACTTGCTTGCTTCATTTTCCTCTTTTTTTTTCTCTAAATTTGTTTTTTCCCCCATATGATGTGGTATCGTCCACAAAGTGCCCGAGGGATTTTGAGTATGATCTCGTCGGATTCTCTGTACTGTTCCGTGGCATATACTTTACACGAGGAAATCAGGTTCTACATGATGGAGTTTCTAAGAGGCCTTTCCCTTTGGTGTTTCAACTTGAAGGCCAATTCTTGATTGGTAGTGCCATATTTTTATCAGCGGCCAGGTTCCCCCCCCTCAGCTTAATTTTTTTTAGCAAGAGATCCATCTGTTTTCTCCTTACAGATCGTAATTCTAGCATCGGTTGGATGGACTGTGAGCATTACCACGGTCACGAAGGCTAGAACTGGTGCTCTTACCCAATGCTGGAGACGTGTTGAAGGTGGACATGTAGAGGATAGCTCCTTTATTTGTATCAGCTAAAATTACAATTTCTTCCAAGGGAAATCCCCTCCTGACATTACGAGTAATCCACCCAAGAGATGCCACCTAAAGCTTGGCTGGAGTGTCACTTTGGGTGGGTTTAGTTCTCTCTCTCTGAATTGAGTATCACCCACCGGATGACCAAAGATCGTGCTGAGAAAGATTTCCTAACCGTTTCCTAATTTGAAGAACGCCGCATATTTATGAGGTAGTTTAAAATTTAAAGGCGTGTTTGAGAACGGGTTAGATTAACCCGACAGATGAGAGAGAGCGCGGTGGGGCCCCGCTCCCTCCTCACACATAACTGAGCTAATCAGACTCGGGCAGCAAAGTCCCTCTGAGAGACTACCAACCCCAATGGACTGCCACAGGCTTGTAGAAACGGAGCCATCTTGTTTGCTATTAGAAAAGAGAGTGTTTCTGGGACGAGCATAGACAGATAAACCGGACGCAAAACTGCTTTACCTGCAGAGGCCTCATAGTGAAAGAATTAGCTTCCTGCCAAGCAATCGCAAACGGGCATACCAGCAGGCGCTCAAATTGTGAAGCAAACACCAGCACTCGGGAACACCTGTATCTGGTTTTTTCTTTGAAGGCTGCTCACCCCGAGATTTAATATGCCCGAGTAATCGGAGTCTAGATCCACTGACAAGGTTTTCTCCGACTTCACAGGTGGGAGGGCAACCCAGCTCAGACGTGTACAAACCTTTACGTTATGTGACATTTCAGACACATTGAGAGTTTACCTCACTGCACAAACATGTGGATCACCCTCAAAAAGGCATGATAATGTCCAAGTATATTTTCGCCGCGTTCTATAATAGCAAGTGCTAAATATCCTATGCCATCCTTATCAAACTGCTGCTAAATATTCTGCACAGAACAAATTTTCTCCTAGTGCCGTAATTCTGTGGTTACACACTTGGCAAAACAAAAAATCCTGGGCAATGTTACGATCCGGGGTTAGACGGGCTCTACCTTCGTTGTTACTTGTCCGAGCAAAGTAACCATTTTGGCATCGAACCACAAATGACTCGCGTGGCAACTGGAATAAATGGTGTCTGATAATTCTTTGAAAATGGCAATGGAGGGAAGCCTCACTGATCACGCGAGGGGCGACAGAAATGTTCAAACATCCAGCCTTCTTTGGAGAAAGCCGACCCAACTAACGTAGCTGATACTTTCCTCTGACTTATTTCCACACCATCTCACCCATAAATTTCAGGGCAGGGGTACCTCTGATCTCAACATCAACCAGCGGTGCTTGGACTACATTCAAATCCATGAGTTCGGGATCATTGTGTATCATATCCAGGGCACGCATTTGATCCTACAACAAATCAAAATGAATTGTCAACCAAATGCTGCGATAGAGTTTGAAACAGCATTTGAACTTAGAAAGCAGGGCGTGGAAACATAAGAGCTATTTTGATTCATTATTAAGTAATCTTCGGGTAACCTTACTATACTAGCACAGACAATGTACCCAAGCACAGGACAGAAACTGAGGCTGCATTCCTTTTGACAAACTTCCAGATACCGCTTAGACTAAATATCCATTTGAGTGGGGCAGAGAATCCATGAAGACATCTATTTCGCTGATTATGCTGGCTAATAATTGGGAGTTGAAATATGTTTTAAGATGTATATGCTACTGAGAAGCTTTGGAATCATACCTTTCTTTTAATAAAACAGAACTTGCAGTCGGATGCAGATGGTGGTAGAACCTGGTTGACAATTAATCTCCTGACTGAAACATTTTCTTTCTTCAAGGAAGCACGTAATCTCGAAGATTCACTAACAGCCATAACCTAACAAAACATAACATAGCTTACTTTAGCTTAATCATGAGCACTTGGACATCGACACATGAAAGTGCAAAAACAACTAAGAAATTAGCCAGAAAGCAAGCAAAGAACAACTTATAATGTTTCACCATTGCATCTATTTTTCTGCTTAATAGGTTGGCAATGCAACATCTAATCTCCAAGTCTAATCTTATTTTAAGAGTTAATAAGCACTAAAAGTAAACTTCATTTCATTTTTTTGATTTGAATAAACCTTATTTCTCCTAGCAATATGTCAGCTATCATATTTTCAATCCATCTGAAGCTTCTCACGTAGTGCTAAAGTTTTTCCACCAGAATGTTAAGCTTGTTTGATCCCCCATTTTTCAGATACTCTTCAACCCAACTTCAATGCTTCCCCCCAGTGAATGACAGAGACGATACATAGGGGTGTCAATAGATCACAAAGATCCAAAACCCGATCCGGATCTGAAATAAATAATAGGATCAGATCACACGTGTGATCTGAAATATCTGATTTCGGATCAATCCGAAATCCGATCTGAAATGTAAAAAAGCAGATCTTTTTGGATCACATTTTAGATCGTCTTATTGGTTGCCCCGGAATCACTCGCCCCACTGTGGCAGACCTCGTGCTGGCCCGCCGCCGTCCTTCGCTGCGAATGCAGACACCCTCAGCCATCTGCCGTGCCCGCTGGTGAGAAGCACCAACCCCCCACTGTCCTCCGTGCCTCCCCACTCAAGAGAGAGAGAGAGAGAGAGAGCTTCCCTCCGGCACCAGCAACCCGCAGGGTGTGTGTAGAGAGAGAGGGGGGGGGGGAGATCACGGGAGGGCTACAACTCACACTATTTTTCTCCCCTATAGGCAAAAGAGCGATACTAAGTATTTCCAACACTACAAGTTTTCAAAGAGTGAGAGAGAGAGAGAGAGAGGTGAGGTCACGGGAGGTCTACAACTCACTATATTTTTCTCCCCTACGGGCAAAAGAGCAATACTAAGTATTTCCATCACTACAATTTTTCCCTTCATAAAGAAACCTTCCCTATTTAAACATTGTATTCAAATGTAGGTAACCAAATCCACCAGCCAATGTGGGGCCAAGTGATCCATGGTAGGATTGGTGTGATAAAAAGAAAAGAATCAAGATTGATAGTGATCAAGGTGTTAAGCTTACGCTCAATATGAAAGACTGTCTAATATGCTGCACCTAAACTTAAAGTATGCTGTCCACCCTTAAGACAATCTCCCCCACCTCTCAAATTTACGCGTGGGAGAATTACTGCTCTGTGATGTGTAGAAAATTGAACATCCAGTACTCCCTCAACAAGGAGGGTTTTCTATCCTATGACCGGGAGGAGTATAGCTTATCAATAAACTTAATGGCATCATATCAATCCTTATTTGTTGGGCGAAAGCATATACAGCAGAAGTAAAATTTTACAAATTGGCCACAGGGCCATGTATCTTGGCTGGCTAAGTGCCAGGTGCAAGGAAAGCATGTGAGAACAACTAGAAAAAGGCAAAGTTGAGAACTAACAGAACATTATGCGACATGATGACAAATGATGATTATTGAAGTTATTGGATTCGGCCACTTAACTCAAAACCTTAAGGTATTGAGTGGAGAGAGCTCCACTATTATAAGCATATTTTAATTTTGTCCCTTTCCAATATAGGACTATTCTAGTATGCCCCCTCATGTATAGGCTGATTTAGACTCTATCACGTGGACCATGACAAATATGGGGTGTGCAACCAAGATCAAAAACATGGGCTCTAACACCATATTTAAATTATTGGATCGGGTTATCCAACTCGAAACCTTAAGAGATTGAGTAGAGAGGGCTCCACTACTATAAGCATATTATAATCTTGTCCCTTTCCAATATGGGACTATTCTAACAAGGATGCAACAAGACTTGGTCACACAAATTGGGACTAAAATAAGACTAATATTAGATGATCTAGCTATGATAAACATAGACAAGAAGTTCCACCAATTAAGAGAGGGTTAAATATAAAGGCCATAGAAAGGGGGAGACCAAAAGGCCTTGGATAAGCAAGGTAGAAGAAGACTCAGAAGAATTCATAGTAAGAGTTGACAAGCAATATGATCGGCATGACTTAGACACGTTTTAACAAGTGGGCATGGTATTATAGCTCCTACAATGGTCCAAAACTCACGAACTGCTTATGTTTCTCAGTTATCTTATTGTTTGTACATCTATATCCTTGATGCACATTTCCCACTATATAAGATAGGATGAGTTACTTTTGTTTTGCTTTCTTTTAAATTTATATTACCTTTCTTTTTATTATCCTTTCTTCCATGTACATTATAAACATAATTATTAATTTTGGCTCTATTAATCCTTATGCTAACATGTACCAACATTACAGGCGAATTGAAAACTCGCAGTGTAACATGGACATTAAGAAAGTTCCTCTCTATGATGTGGATATTCAATCTATGCAAAGTGTAACCTTCAAGATGCACTGAAAGTTCTACAACTCAGATTTGTTAAAGAATAATGAGGAGTAAGTTACCGTAGGGATAGTCACAATAATGAACTCAGTTGAATCTTTGTCCCGAAAAAGTTCACGGACTTTTATCATCCTTTCTCTTAGCTTCTCTAGTTTGTCGGACTACAAAAAATTAAAAACAAATCAATGATTTGCAGAATTTTGAATAAAATATCATGTAGGTTTTCAGTTAACACAGCTTACAGCATCTTGGCGTGGATCTTCCTGTCCAAAAACAGATTTTATGGCTGAAGTTGCAGAAGCCAACTTCTTTTTCAGCTGTGTAGGCATTGTGCAAGGCAAAGAAAAGAACAAAAATAACAGAACTGATTCACCTGTCCCCAAAAGGTAATAGATACCAGAATTTTGAAGTTTGCAAAAATTAATAGAATATAACACACATGGAGATCAAGATAAATACTTAACAGTGTTTGTGGTTCAAAAAGTCAAAGAACAGTGAAGACAAAGTCACAGAGGCCATGTGTTTGTGGTTCAAAAATGCCAAATCTTATTGCAAATGGATATCTTGATCAGTTAGAAATACAGACTTTCATTGTTTCTCTTGGCACTTTCTTGATTTTCCTATTTATTTAGAGTTCGTGGAGTAACCAAAGTCTGTTTTCTGTTGTTGGACCCTTTGTATGATGGCTTCTTCACTGTATTTTCTTCTGTAAGTAACTAGGGAGTAAAATACTGATGCAGATAAATCTTCAGGAACTGGTACACAGGTATGAGTGCACAACTTGAATAAAACAGCATGCACACAGCACACTACTGCAGAACTTGCTAAAAAGAACTCACTTAAGATGCCTACCATCATAATCTTTCCTATGGACTTATCCAGGAAGTCTGGCAAGGACAGAAGACGAAGGGTATGACCCTATCAGAGACAGAAGCAGAAAAAAAAATCAAGATCTCTGTGAGTAAACAATTATGAAAAATAGTAGAAAAACAGGTAGAAATCAAATTTGATTACCGTGGGAGCTGTATCAAAAACTATACGGCTGAACATCTTATATTCTTCTGCTTCAACAAATTGCATAACCTGGATATACAAGAACTGATGTTAGAAAACATAAACCATAGTAACAGAGTAAAATGAAAAATTGACTAGGGGAAGGGCTTAATAACAAATTGAAAAATGAAATCACAGCCTGAAAAAAAACACAAGAAAAATTACGAGCCTTGGAAATTGCAATAGCTTCATCAAGTCCAGGTGGTGGTGTGTCCAGCAACTCACCCAGCTTTAGTTCCCCTAGCTTAATGGGTTACAAGAAAACCAATTAGTTAACCACAAATTTTATGTCAAGATGCTATTGGATGGTAATACAAAATAATGTGAAGAATAAGTAAACAGTTCAACTTATTTCACTTCTAGTATTGGATGGTTGTGAAGGCCATAGTAGGGTAAGGTAACATGGTGAAGAAGAATATATATACTTTAAAATAACCATATGCATTTAAAATGAAGCTATGCTAAGTGCACAACGAAGACCATTGAACAACATCATAGAGGTTGTCGTCTTATACCTGTTCAACTAGCATTCCAAGACCCATGCTGTCCATAAAGTCTTTGACGCCTGTCCCTCCACTTCTCTGACTTGCAGAACGAAATTCTTCCCTGGCCTTTTCAGGATTTATCTGTGAAGATGTACTCGGTAGTTGAAAACTAATGGGCAAGCATGCTAGTATGAGGCAGAAAAATGCAAGGACCAACCATAGGTCCATAGATGATCAAGAAAGGGGACTAGCGCATACCTCAAGGGCAAAGAGTGGAGAATCCATTCCATCAACAGGCACCAACGTTCCTCCACTTAAATCCTACAAATGATTTATGAATATAGCGTAAGAAAATAAAAGAAACCAATTTAATACCAAAGACTGGTTTTCTTTTTATAAGATAAATGCAATGACATACCTGTGCGAAAGAATCACTTAAAGAATGTGCAGGATCCGTGGAGACTACAATGGTGGGATGCCCATTATTTGCAAACTTAACCGCAAGGGAAGCTGCACAACTTGTCTTTCCAACACCTCCTTTCCCACCCAGCATGTAGTACTTTCTCTGGGTTCCCGCAGCCATCTCCTCAAATCCTGCCACACTTTCTGCAGGACTGGCAACCGACCTAACTGCAAAGCTTATATTGCCTACTTAGTTTCAGAAAAGAATTCTATTTCATCTTTGTTATATATAGCCCCTTCCAACTAAAATTTTCGCCAAACATGCCCCTAAGTCTCTTCCAGCTTTGACATTTCACAAACATTTAGACGTCTACTGGCAGATAGACGTATTTTCATGTGAGCATGCTATCCTTCGACTCCCAATTTCATAAGCAAGGGCCCGTTTCTTTCATTGTGAAACACTGTAAAACTTTGCAGTTGTTTTATTTTACAATGTTTTCTGGTTGTTTGTTTGATTATAAAATAGTTCAAATGGGATTACGTGGGTCCATGTGACACTAAAGATACTCTTGTTTTGGTTTACGGTACACATCCACTGGAAACCAAAACTGGAGAAGACATAAGTTTAAATCACAACAGACCAACAAAATATCTTATTTTATTTTATGATTATCCAAACAAAATACTTTTGGTTTTAAAATAAGAAAAATACACCCATTTTAAGACCGGAGAGTTACACGAAACAAACAAAAGCCAGCTGGAAAACCAAAGAGAACGGGTTTCTTCACACAACATTACTCACACTCACTAGAGTGAAAACCAATTATCAGGCAACGCTAAAGACAACGAAAATATTGAAGAAACCGGGACATTCAGATGATTGTGCTCGGGCATGCGGATCAATTCATCAATCCGAAATATACACAAATTTCACCGCAGTGCTTTCCGTTTTTACAAACATCTCAAACATAAAAAGAAAGAACCCACCTTGAAACGACCGCGCAGGCGGTGGCTTCCTGACGACGCGGACGGAGGCGAAGCTAAAGCTTCTAAATGCGCACGACCGGTGGAAAGGGACCCCCGCCCGGGACATGCAGGAGGCGAGAGCCATGGCGGCCGAAGAATCCCTCGCCGGGAACCTGTAGACGGAGAGGGAGGCGGTGATGGAGGGTATCCCGCGAGCAGCCATGCTCCTTGTGCTTCCTTCTTCCGGGGACGCGCCCCCCCGTCTCTGTGGTGAGCCAGGAGAGAGAGCGAGCGAGAGAGAGAGAGAAGAAACCTATCAAGTAATCAACCCATGCGGGCTTTCATCTGAGGAAGGGGTGTGTCGATGGTTTGAAGGTCCAACTTCGATCGGGCGCCGCGGCTGGGGAGCCTGCGCTGCTGGGTGCTCCTAAGGCCGCGCTGCTTCCTTTGCCGATGGACGCGTATGCGGCCAGGCTAACGGATTTCTCCGGGGCGGTGGGGTGGGTTTCACGTGAGAAGCCCATCGGCCCGTTTAGCGTTGAGGTTGGAAGCAGGACGGCCCACGATTGGCCGCTGTCATAGAAGTACTTGTTGTACCACTTTCGGGGAAATACGTGTCACCTTCGTTGTCGATGGGTCCGGTCTGGCCCATGGCATTATTTTCTAAGTTCAATCCCGGCCTTGATTCAAGTAGTTTGTTTGTTGAGTCGGACTAGACCCAACATTGCATCACATTTTAAGGCCTGTCTTTGACCCAGCTTGGCCCACCAAAACTGAGAAAGAGAATAAAAATTTAAAAGGGCATGTAAGATTTTAAATGCTTGCAATTTTGGGATTCTTGATGGCTATCACCGTGTCGTCATGCTCGGCACAACGCCGTGCTCGCATTGTTCAGTATGCCACACCTTTTGTCCTCTGATCCTCTCTTGGTGTGGCCCATTCCCTGCCGCTGTACGTCCAGTAGGTGATGTAGAGCACGAACGGTGTTGCGGGGAGGCCGACTATCTCCGGCACGCCCGAGCAGAGGTAGCCAGGCAGCCGGCCATCTTGCTAGGACTACAGGAAGGGGGGGTGGGGGGGGGGGGGTACGGCCATAGGGTAGTATGCTATTAGGTGCCATAGATTGAGGACCCCCATTGGAGGGCAGTACACCGGCATGCAGTACCGTCGAATATGGCATTGCCTGGCAGAGATCCCATTTGAAGATTGGGTTTTCTGGTGAGGCTTTCATGGTTTCATCGCCTCCTGAAATCATTCGGACCCATGATTTGGGCTGACCCGAACACCCAATTCTGGCCCAAGTCTTTAGTAGGTCCTGACTTCTAAGTCCGATCAAAAATTCACGGGTTGAAAATAATGTCGCAGCCTTGTCCAATGTCGAGCTAGTTAGTCTCGAGAGCCGGTTGGGTTGAGTCGACTCAGCTCACTAACAACCCTAAATTCACGTAGCGCATTTGCATTGCAACAAGTATTTCTCCCTTTTTACTTCTCATATTTAGGGTTCTTAAAAGGTGAGGATTACATGTTTACCACACTAACGAAAAGGTGGGGAAAATTAATATTAAGGCATATTACATATGTACATGTTATAATAAATTTCCAAATAACACTAGTTTGCTAGCCTACGGCTTGCTCTGGTTCAGTTCATGTTCCAACTCTAAGGAGTTGTAAATAATAAAGACAAAGGCTTGATGCACACCTAGGTGTGCTGCTGCACATCTGGTGTGTAGTGTACTTATTTTTTTAAATTTTTTTTTAATACTCTCCCAATATACTTTAACTTAAAATGCAAGTCACGTCATTATTCGATTATTTAAAAAAATTAAAAATAAAATGAGTTAATTTTTAAAAGAATGACTTAATACTATTTATTCAACGTGATTTCTTTTTTATTTTTTTAGATAATCTAATAATGATGTGACTTATATATAAAATTAGGGTATCAACTTAAGAGTTACTCTATTTTTTTAAAAAAGATTATAGACATTGCACGTTTAGAGTGTGCAGCACACCGTGAGGGTGCAACGAGTCTTTCTCAATAATAATAGGGAAAATAGAGCCTTTCTATAACCGTACAAGAAGGCAATGGACTAGGGCTTATTCCTCATGTTCGATCTGATTACTAGAGTGAGTTGTTCGAGTTGGGAATGACTAATCCGAAGTTAAGTCATTCGACTCCAGGAATTGAATTACCTACTCTCACTAGATCTAACAAAATAACTCGTTCCTATCTATCTTGTGTTTCATTCAAGCTCTTCTACTAAATTCATTAGCATAATATTACTTTATTTCTCTACTTTAATTAAAGTACTGTTCTGTTATCAAAACGAAAAAATAGTTATTGATTATGATATATGCTACCGAAGCATAATTTATCCACATTAACCTATTCGGTTGTTAAAGGTACACTAAAAAGTTAGGGGAGGGGCATATCTAACTGCGTTAATTTGAGGGCAACTAAATTGATGTTTTTTGTTTTAACGATGGAGATAGCACGCTGCTGTTCACAATCTAAATTAATGTTCCCTCCCATTAAAGTTGATCCACAGGATAATTTACCAAAAAATATTTGCACTTTATGTCATTCTCTTGGGACATGAATCTGGATGACGGAGGAGGGTTAGTGAGATAGAACGTTTAATTCTTTAAGCCTCACTTTGGAAAGGGATTATCACTTTTATGGATTAAGTCAACACGTTTAAATTAATCTTAGATTAACCCGTTTTTAATTTGATAGAAAGATAGTTAACCCGAAAATAAAAAAGTGGGTTAAACTATTTTTATTCCAATGTGATTTGATAGAGAGTGAATTATCCTGTTAATAATGATAACCAAATTATCATATTTATCCCTCTATTAATATTTTTTTAATATATCGCTCATTCTCTCTCTCTTTACCTCTCTCTCCCCAGCACTCTCTCTCACGTCACTCCCTCTCTCTCTCTCTCCGACACATTAATTATGAGTTTCTATTATTCATCAATATTTTTATATTATTTTAATTTTAAACTATTTTAATATATACTATAATTTGAATATGTTATAAAAATAAAAATATTTTTGATAAACGACATAATTAATCGCACTAATTAAAATTCAAAACACAGATTATCATTAATTATGAGTTTTGATTATTGTTCATATTAAATAAATTTTATTTTACTTTGATTTTAAATATCTTTAATATATTTTATAAATTGAATATACCATGTAATTAATTTATTTTTTAAATAACATCAATAATCTCACTAATTAAAATTTAAAGGTAACGAGTTTACTATTCATCTTAAAGAATATTTTATTTTAATATTTTAATATTTTTAAAAGTTACTATTTATCTTAATATCTTTATTTTTTAACTTTCATAAATATTTTTATAGATTATATGTGATAAATATATTATTATAATAATAAAACTTTTGATAAAAATATTAGTAATACTACTAACTTAAAATTTAACCATGATAAAATTTATAACAATATGTCTGGAATTAAATCTCCTTGTTAGTGAATCTTATATGTTTAGTCAACAATTATATCTTACTAATTAGGGAAGTACAATTCTTAAGTCAAATTAAAGAAAAAAATTGAGATATTTAATTCACACCTTAAATGGGTAAGAATGCAACCCTCTTCTCACTTAGAAGTTAGAACTTCTCCCGAGACAAATCCATGTTCACTAATCATTAAACATGGACAAAACTCTCACTTAACTTCAAGTTTCGCACTGCATAAATGGAAATTGCTCAAAGTAACTCGTGTTCATGCACCGATGGCCGTTACAGAGCATTCTCTATAGAATAACAGAGAATTCGATTGGTACATATATAGCTAATTATTTAAGGTTTTTGGAACATATACCTCTATAAACTATCGTATTTATATATAGATATTCTTTATTTTCACATATTGTCACACATATCTCAAATGTGTTTAATAAGATTGCGGCTATATCCTTCTTGTCAAAACGCTGTCAACTTCAAATGAATTTGTCAAGAACGTTGTAAAAATCATGTATATCTTTAATTCACCATAATTTTGCATAAATACCTTTGATTTCACTGAAATTTATGGAATCTTCTTAACATATTCTGTCGAAGTTAACATCATTTTCATGGAAGGATATTAGCAATCTTTTTGAGGATATCAAAGATATTTATGACAATACATAAGAATTAAAGGTATAAATAAATATGGCAGTTTATAGAGGTATATACGCAAAGAAAACCCAATATTGATCAACTCAACCTACTATGTTATGTTTCAAAGGCCGTAGTCTAAGACTCTTTTTTTATTTTTTATTTTTTTTAAATTTTTTGAGGGAGGGGAAAGTGACTCGAAGCCGTGCCCTCCTTCCACCTGCGCAGGAGGGGGGAGGGGGGGGGTGTCCACCTAAGAAGCAATCCCATTCTTAAAAATAAGAAAATGCAAGATTGCAAGCAGTCATATTTCTTTTAAGGAATCCTCACAGTTAGATCATCAAGAGGGGCACACATGGGCAAATAGTTTGAAAAACCACAGTACCGTTCTGCTCGAGCACTTCTCCCATGGAAGCATGCACATCCTGTCTCTAATCACAATCGAGTGTTCATACCTAGAAACCACATTCTACTCAACAAACCACAGGAAGCCATATTCGATCTTCAATTTTTCCCCTAGTTATTATTTTTTTTACGGAGAAGAGATAATCTACTTACAACTCGGGACATCTCTCAAATAGAGGAGAGTGACGAACCAATTACACTGGATAGGTTAGATTCGAAAATCATCAATACTTTCCATTTAAACCTTTCCTTTTTTCTTTCTTCTTCGCTCCTTTCTTCTTCGCCAAACAAACTCTACAAGGAGTTGCACCGAGTCCAAAAGACCACTTGAAAAGACCTCGTGCACCTGAATGTGCTGGTTACTTAATTAAGACCGGAATTAGTTGCATCCAAAGAAAGAATATAGAAGGAATTAGCTTCATTAACTTTAAGTACTTAATTAAGACGGTATCGGTAACACTTTGCCGTGCCCACCGACCATATCCCAACTACTTTGGCAACAACTTTTCATCTGTCTAAAACGAGACTAGAAGAAGATGGAGAGATAATACACATAACAAGAGCGTTAATTGTTTTTTAAGTCTTGGTGAGTTCTGGGGTTCGTCACCCCGTCACCCGCATAACCCAGAAAGCTGCGATTGCAAGCTAAGCCACGATGCCCCACCACCACCCACGGCGTTCGGGGGCGGTTATCAGATCCTCCCCCGGAGACTGACCTCTTGGGAAAGCTCCTCCCCATCCTCCAACAGCCGATACCGTGGGTGCTAAGCCTGACGTCGACTCTCGCACAGCCCAGCACTCCACCGTCACCGGCCACCACCACCACCATCCCCAGCGCGGCCATTTAAATGTGTGCCTTCTTTTTTGGTGTTTCCGGGTGAGGCTCCGGCTCTCTGTCTTCTCGGAGATGGCAGGTACTGGAGGCAACGGGCAAGCCGTGGTCCGAGCGCACTCGGCGAAGGTGAGCAACTTCCTGTCTTGGATATCTGTGGCACCGCGAGAGTTGTACGTGATTCTGCTTGCTCGTGTTCTTGCCTGGCGTATACCATTCTCCGGAACCTGGAGTACTTGGAATGTGATAATATGCAGTACTCTAGAAGTTGGGAACAGTACCAGAGACAGTTTCAATATTAATTTTATTGCTTCAATCAAAGTGTGGTATTCTTCATAACAAAGTAGTGATGTGAATGTTCTTCCCACCTGTTTTTTGGGTTAATTTGGCTAGTGTTTGTTAATTAATACTTCATATATTGTCTGAAAAAACATGTTTGAAACATAGGTACAACTTCTTTTCAGTTTTCACCCCGTGTCCTTCTTACCATGTCAGAGATGTGAGTGTGCTATATATCTGCTCACCTTTTCCCTTCATTTCAGAAGAACAACAGTGCTAGCATGCAGCAGAGAAGGCTTGAGCTCGAAGATGAGGTACGTAAAATGCGAACCCCCTGCGTATATAGGTGTAGTGCTTCCAAGTTTTGCCGTCTCCAACTATAAACTTCCGTTTCAATAATCTGTCATCCATGTAGGTACCAGTTGCCAGCTGCATCCCCTTTGGATACCAATTAGAGCCGGTAATTAATGTTGTAACTCGATTAAATGATTGAGGGGCGCAGTTTACTGTTTGGGTGCAGATCAAGGATTTCACGCCCACCTTGGCTGGCATTAGAAATATTACGGAAAAGATAGCTGCAAAAAGGACTTCTAAGCAACCCTAGGCTATCTTTGGCTTCCGGTATTGGAAGTGATCTATCTCATGCATTCGTCATTCTGAGAAACAGGAAGGCATTCTCCATTCTTTATTCTTAGAATAAGAATACCATTTTAATTAAATCACTGTTAAGAGATTTTTCAAGAGAAGATCTTTTAATTAATTGTGAGAAGGAGATTTCTGAGACATTCCCACTCTCTTCAGGATGATCCCCTTCGTTCTCATTACGATTATCCTAGAAGAGTTATCAAAGGAATTTCAGTGTGCTTATTTGTTAATTTAACTGAGGATAATTTTATGAGAATGGATGCGAAAAATTAAGACACCCGTAAGGATCCAAAAGGTCTAGCGCGCGATTATATCGTACCAAATAGTACCAAACTATTTAAAGTCTCATTTAGCTAGATGGTTGGCTCTAATTAATTAACCCAGCGAAATAAAATTTAGTACATATTTGGGAAAATATTTAATTATTATTATTTTCTGACTTCCGGTTCGCTAAATATATAGAAAACTGTTGCTAGTAAGGAACAGGTCTACTTGATTTTAGACAGTCAAAAATGTCAACTGTTTTTCCCCGTCAAACCCCGTTTCTCCATTTTGCAGCTTCTGTTTAAAGCCAAACGTTCACAGATCATAGCTTCCAATGCTGCTACCTCCAGAAAAAAATTAGAGTAAAGTTTGTAAAAACCCAAAGTACTTACTAGTATACGGGACGCCAGATATGCTCTTAAAGTGGAAGCTTTTATTGAAGGGAAATGCTACTTCTATCCTCCCATAAGACACGCTCTTAAAAAAAAAAAGACACGCTCTTAATTAAGAGAGTATATATCTTGAGGGAGTAGAAAAAACATCACCCTTCACTTAATCGGAATAAAACATGGGTGCACAAAGACTCCTGTTGATGGGCATATTGAGTTGTTGGAGTTTTTGTTTGGTAGGTGGAAAACCTCTTGAACATGCTTGATCACGAGGAAAAAGTGCGCGGAGTTCTGGAGAGCGCATTGCAGAGTAGTACTAGTCCTGGTTCCACACTAGAAATCCCAGCTTTTCTTCCACAGAAGGTAAGGTCTCTCCTCCTATCAGGTAGCTCTCTCTATCTCTATTTTTCAATTTTTTTTTCGATCCCTTGCTTTCAAAGAAAGGTGGAAGCTGCACGCACGCTTTGGCTTTAATCTAAAAGAAACCTGAGATATATAGGTGCTTATTTCATTATCAGGTGTTATGTGTCTCAAGCATTCTGACAAGTACCGTTAGAAATTTCTTGGCTCCTTAAAAAGGATTTGGAGACATAAGTAACATTAAACGTCTCCGACGACTGACGTTAACTGGTCGATAAACATCAGAAATTGTGCTACTACACGTACATAACAAGTATCTTAGAGAGAGACATTCTCTGTGTGTATGTGTGTGTGTGTGTGTCAACCTACCTACTACCTGTATATCTGTCTGTTACCCTTTCTCCCTCACTTCCTCCCGTCCCCTTTCTCTTCGTATGTGTGTCTGTCTTGCCTTTATACCTACGTTTATCGTAAGTCCTTTTCCATGCGTTTCTGGGTCTTCGTGATCGATGTTCTTGTCCCTGAAACTTCACGAATGAGCTGTGTGCAGACAAAGGAATTACTGGCAGAACTAGCTATGGTGGAAGAAGAGATAACCCGGCTAGAACGCGAAGTGAGCAAGATTCAGCTAGCCCTCACCGAAGAGCAGGTTCCCGAGACACCGCCAAAGCCTGGTGAATACAAACACGTAAGAGAACACCTAGCCCCGCCGACCCACCACATCTCGGCACCAGCTGCACCAGTTCGAGCACTGGAGAACAAGGCGATACAGAAGAAGCTGACGGTAGAAACAAAGCCCATGTTCTTCATAAACCAAGCCATAAAAGGGGATTACATCGTCCAAGCTTTCAGCGGCAAAACAAAGTCGGCAAGCTTAGGAGGAGCCCCCGAGAAGAAGGAGATCCCGCGGATGTCGGGGTTCGAAGGGAAAGCTACAAGGATGAGTAATGGGGTGCTAGAGAAGGCGATAACCCCGGATCTCCCCTCAAAGCAGCTGCCGTCGAATGTAAGCTTCTGCTTGAAACATACCTCTTGCCTTTTTTTTTCCCCCATGAGAGCAGTTTATATGCGTGATTCATGATAGATAAATAATCTGTTTAATCCATAAGCAGGTTAATTTGGTTACCAAATGGCATATGCATATATTTGATATAACTTTTTGGCAAAGATGCATGGAAGGAAGAAACTTACTTCTGGTTTGATGTGATACATCTTTCGGTGTTCGTTAGTTGGTGCCATTCGGCTATATCTAGCTCTACGTATGCAAGAGGAAGGAAGCAACTTTATAGGCAGAGCATTTCTTTCATATTCACTTTAATGCACGCAATCATGATAGCTTTTATTTGAAGCCTTGGTGTACATTCAGCCTAAATGATTAGACTTGGAGTTGAAACAAGTGATTACCAAACCTTAGCATATCTAGAGTTCAACAGTTGTAGGTATGACTTAATTAATCTGACTTAAAAATCTTGATGAAAACAATTATTTCAGACGAATCTTGATTTTCGTAATAATTAACTAGCAAGTTGGAGAGCTGGTTTCAACTTTTTTCAATAAACCGACGTAAAAATTAATTGGATTACAGGGAGCCTACAACTAACATTATTCATTATAAGTTTATAACTAGACAAGATTATATTGGGTATTGTATGTACCCACTTTGACTGTAAGAGACTTATATGATGAGCAACCCAGTTTTTCACTTTTGTCAAGAGAATTTTATGCCCTGAGGATATATACTTCTGATCCTGACAGCTCAATTTCTATTTTCTAATCCGATCGATTTTATCGCGTTATTAATTTGTCCAATTTATTTGCCCCAGAAACTCGGGCATGAGCAGAATGTCTCCTTAGAATTCTCAAAAGAGCCCCCCCTCAGTTCAAGTTCCCCGGGAAAGGGCAATCAAGCCATGCAGCCAAACAAGCTCTCGGAAAGAATCATGAAGTGCCTGATCTGCATCTTCTTAAGGATGATGAGAACATCAAGATCAATGGAGCTAGAGAAATCCAGCTTAACAGCGAAATCCGCCCATTCATCCTTAAACTTGAGAGGCTTTTATTTAGAGAGCAGTTTAAATCTCAAGCCAAGCCTCACAATGCAGCGCGAGACAGCGAGGCAGGATCCCTACGGCATTTTTGTGATCGAAGGCTCTGTCGTGAGGGACATTGGACCTTACAAAAACTTGGTCAGCTTTACGTCTAGTTCAATGGACGCAAAAGGCCTGTCTAGTTCTATGCCTCTCCTGCGAAAGCTGAGGTCAGTGTGGTTGCACTCATGTATAGCAACGACAGGCCATGACAAAATATTGATCCCATGTATAGGCATAAGCACACGAAATCACCCATGCATGCATGTTATGTAGATACCCGCAGAATTGCTTAACAAGGTTTGTTGTTTCTTTTATATTCCAGGGTCTTGATGAACAACCTGCAAGAAGTAGATCCCAGCCGGCTCTTGAATCACCACCAGAAGTTAGCATTCTGGATCAACATGTACAACGTTTGTATGATGAATGTACAGTACATGGCAGCCCTTCCGCAATGTCTACACACGCTTGAAGTTTAAATTTCAGTATGGTTTAAATAAAAACACACTGATGTACATTTAATTTTTAGTTTTCGTGAACTTTTTCAGGGTTTCCTGCAGCATGGTTTACCCTCCAGTCCAGAGAAGGTGCTTGCGTTACGTAACAAGGTGTATATAAATATACTTATACTTCATCGATCAGTCAACTAGACACATCGAGCTCTCTATATTATACATTGCTAACGTACGTTTCTTCCCTCTGGAATTATGATTAATTAATTTGAACAAGGCTGTGCTCAACATTGGAGGCAATAAGCTGACTTCTCTAGCGATAGAGCATTCCATCCTTAGACAGCCATCTACCAGGAAAGACGTGAGTCATCTAACTTATAAAACAGACAGGACTTGACATTCTTAATTTTATATCGATCATAGTCACTCAAAGTCATCTGAACTTTGATTGCAGGACTGGAAAGGTGAAAAAGATGAGAGGGAGGACACACTCCGGAGCATCTATGGACTTGAGAAGGCAGAGCCCAACATCGCATTCGCGTTGTGTTGTGGGAGTAAATCTTCTCCTGCGGTAAGAGAAAACTTGCGTTGCTGTAGGTAAGAGAAATTTTGAGTTATTTTGACGGTGGATGCAAGATATGATCGGGTTCGAATTCTCGTATGTATGTTTAGGTGAGGATATACACTGCTGACGGCGTCGATTCCGAGTTAGAGAAGGCGAAGTTGGAGTACTTGCAAGCTTCGGTAGTTGTGACTGGGGAGAGAAAGGTTCTGTTTCCCAAGCTTTTGCTTTCGAACATGCATGGGTTTGCAAAGGACAAGGAGTCCCTGGTGGAGTGGATTTGCAACCAGTTGCCGGCATCGGGGTCGCTTAGAAAGTCGATGACAGAATGTTTGAGGAGCCACAACCGGAAGAAGATGGCAGAGACCTTGGATGTGATGCCCTATGAGTTTGAGTTCCGGTATCTCTTCTTCATGTAAGTTCATGCATGGTTTCTTCTGGATGTGATGCCCTATTAGCGGGAGTTGTTTTAACTAGAAGCCACTTAATTTGGGATTGTCCACTAGCTAGAAGCCAGCTCACGGGCGGGGGGAGTACTAGCTATTGGCGGGAGTTGCTTCAACTCTACCATAATTTTATAAATATGATATTGTTTGTGTATTTGTTTAAATTTATATCCTAATTTATAAATTGTATCACAATTGTATAAATATATTCTTATTTGTGTTACGTACAACTTATATATGTAAATATGTTGTATTACACATTTTTGCAAATCTATGTTGCAAGTGTGAAAGCTGCAGAGCAATTGCGTAAATATGTTTTTATCTGTGCTTATAAAAACTTATAAATGCAATAGAATAATATGGCACACATGAGGAGGTGGCAAGATTACTCACTTGACAAGGAAGAATTATAGTTTTATAAGGATGTTAAAATTATACATATTTGAATGATTATTTATTCAAATAAGATTAGTCTAACATAATTTCTTAAATTACAATTAATTTAGGGATTGTCATTCAGATGGCCACATGACCTGGTGGCGATTTCCCAAGGGGAGAAATCATGGCGTGTCCCATCTATTTGCGTCAGCTTGCTGATGCATAACTCTAGCTCGACCAATGATTAACAAACGAGCTTGACTCAGTTAATTGAATGCTAGATATAGAATAAGCACCGTTTTGATAGTGGGATAGACTAAAAATTAGTTAACTCAATTGGGACATGTTGCCTCCGGGTCGACCCCTTTTTAATGAGGGACCGAGGATAACTCTGACAGATTAACTCATTTTTTTCTTTCCAATTACTTAAATACCCATTGGTTAATATTCATTAGTAATGTGGGATATGAGTAATGATTTTTTTGTACTGAATAGTAACCGACGACATGTGAACAGTGCACTACAGTGTGGGGGAGAGAGAGAGAGAGGCGGTGTCGATGGGAGGGCGGGCGCGGCGGCAGCCGACGGCAGGGAGGGGGGATTAGAATCTGGCGGCTCCGGTAGGAAGGCAGGCGCGGCTGGTGGGAGGGCAGGGGTGGGGGGGGGGTTATTAGAATCCGGCGGCTCCAGTGGAATCTCTGCTGGGTCGAATCCATGTTGTTGCTGTTGCTGCCGTACGCCACGACGTTCACCGCAGTGCTACTGCTGCTGCCGTTCGCATCCTCTCTCTCGGCTCGAATCCCTGCTGCCATACGCCACGATGTTCGCCGTGGTGACGTTGCGGTTTGCCACGGTGCTGCTGCTGCTGCTGCTGCGGCCGCCATTTGATGGGAGGAAGGAGAAGGGGGAAGTGGAGAAGATGAAGGGGTGAGCGCGTCGTTCGATGGGCAAAAGCGCCATGCAATGCCAGGTTAATTTAACGAAGCTTCCTGTCTGGCCGCGGGTTTCGAAACCCAGAGTTAATCTTGTATTATCCCCAACCTAACACGATCAACTAATTAATTCCTCTTATCAAAGCACTCTCTGGGTTAACTCCGGGCTAACCCCTCGTCAAAGAGTTGCAAAGACAACGACGCGGATCATAATCTTAATTTTTATGATAGCAAAAACATTTTTATATGAATCCCACGAACTTAGAGTCAATACATTTTTTTTTTCAGACGTCTTCCTGCGACCGGACAATCTGATCGTTTCAAATGGAAGCGTAGACCGCACAAAACAGTTTGACTTTGTCCGCACTGACGCACTGCATGTGTAAACAGTCTAGACAACTTATTCCTCTGATTCACCGTATGGGTCCGTACCTACAACATGCAAGTTGAGTTTTGACTTGAGAGAAAGCCTACGGCTACGGGGAGGGCGGCTGTGTGTGTCGCCGGAGAGAAGACGATCGAGTGGGCATTGGATCCCAACCCTGTCGGCCTCTTCTCCATGGAACCCCATCGGCCCCCCCTCTCTCTCTCTCTCCATCACTGTTATTTTTCATTTTTTTCTTCCATCTTCTGAAAACCCCGCCGTCTTCCTTCTCTATTGTGGGGTTCAGCATTCCGAGGGACTCACCTGTGGAAAACATTTCCATGCAAACAAGCACTAATTGAAATTACTTTTCAGGAAATTAAGGGTGCAAATAGTACTTCAGTTTTCTGTTTTTCTGATCTGTTTTCTTAATTTTATATATGAGGAAGTGAAAATTAAAAAAAATGATATATAATTAAGACTCCGATAATGCAATATTATAATAAACATCAGTTATATTTTCCTGTCCTTTATAAAAGCGAATTATTTGACTTCGAAACTTTCGTCCAAATCAAGTGGCCCGGTCACGTATACTTTGGTTGGGTGAGTGACGGGTGTTTTTTTATAGGTGCCCGGGTGAGTGATGATGGCATCACATTGCATGGGTTGACATCCTATAATATATATATATATATATATATATATATATATATATATATATATATATATATATATATATATATATATCACCCATTTTGTAGTTCAGAGTTTTTTTTTTGATTTGATAGGATCGAATTTAGATAATCAAATTAAGTAAGGGTTAACTTGAGTCGATTCGAATAAATTTATTTCACATCCACGGGTGTGTTAAGTTAACTCGATGATATGTCAAAATAAAAAGAAATAAAAAATAATATATATTTATTTAACTTTAACCAAATTATCTTAAATATCGAATCAAAATGGGGCTTCAGCATCGGGAGTAGAAGAACGGCGCATTGTTCCATTAGCCCCGCTAGAGGGTTAACCTTCATCCGGGATAACTTACTCGGGTTACATTATTTCACTTTTAACTCACTTTTGGTTTGAGAACATGACCGAATGAACTTAATCCACCTCTAACTAAATCCACCTCTCTAATTGGGTCAGTAAACTCGAGGTAAACCAAGACTTATCCTTGTTCTAATCGAGTTACGAAATCCGATCAATCAAAACGGAAAAAAAGGTTAACTTAGGGTTAAATTCAGACTAACCTCCAATCAAAGGGGGCTTAAGTTTATTTTTGCAATGCACGTATATTCCTGTTCAGAGTGTGAAATTTATTTTGTATTTACATTTACTTATATACCTTTTATGTATAAATCAAATATCACGAATGTTCTTTTAAGGGTCTTACCATTACTATTTTGTTAGAAGATCGATAAGATCTCTTAAGTAATGACGAAGAAGATGGCATAATATTTTATGGATCTTTTGGTAGGAGTTTAGTAAAAGGATATGTTGATAATCGGAGTACCTGTAGAGATGGACAAACAACAGAGGAAAAAGAAGAAATGGGGAAGAGAAGATCAAGTCACGAGAACACTAAGATTTACGTGATTCGGAGGCGATGTACCTTCCTATATCTACGGCCGCATTAGGGTTTCCACTAGAATGACCACACCAAGATACAATACAAAGAGAGAGTTCACACCCCTTTTATACAATGAGATTAGGGCGTCCAACAGTCAGGGTACAAAAGACAACAATATCCGTGCATGTCGATCCACGTGCGAGGGCACACCATGACGAGTTCTGACTCCACACTCTAAGGTCGTCTTTGATTGCAGAATAGGTTAGCTAGATAGCCTAAACCTTAGGTAGAGTATTCTACATAATACACATAAATGCTTTGATTGAGAGGAGGGTTAACGTGGAATATCGATGGAATAAGACCTCTTATTCTAGCTACTTTGACAAAAATTGCTTTTAAAATCTGTAAAAATTGTAGGAAAGAAATTGCAGGGCTACCCTCACTGGTCAATCACGCCACTCACAATGAACGGTGATGATACCTATCTCCCATTCATCCCACGAAAATTAAACCGACCATGCATGAAATCATCCATTTCAATTGGAATTGAGCAAGACACGTCCATATTCATCGGAACAACAGTGACATTGATATAAAAAAATAAGGACTAAGCCAAACACACTGTTTATCACCTTTCACATAATACAACACACTACTAAAATACACTAGTGTTTGTCTACATATCATTATAGCCATTTACACTGAATTACAAAATAAACTCCACACCTTGCGACACAAATAATGCCATACGAAACTACAGTCCTGCTCTCTGCCCCCATCAGTTCTCTGATTTGCAAGAAGCGAGTCACATGTTAGCCCATCCAGCTAGATGAGCATCCTGTACTCATCCATTTTCAGGCACGTTCTGAAGCATATTGTCTGCAAATGAAAATTGAAGTGTGAAAAAAATTAAGTTATAGCCAGCCAGAAATATGAACTGGTATTTATATATGAAAAACCACATTTACCTGGCATGGATTAATTTGTACGACATTCTGAAGCATATTATTGTAAAACGTCACTCCGCCCACATTCTGCAAAAAAAAAAAAAATTAGCTTCTTATACTAACAACCCATCGTTACACCACCGCTGTGTTGCATGCTCTCCTCCATCTCCGATATGCAAACACAAAAAATATTTCCATGGAACACATGCTCTGAAGCCTTGGAATTCAAAGCAACGCGAACAGGCCGGAACAAGCTGCAGAGCCCATGTTAAATACCTGGAGTTGTATGACCCTGGGGGATTGAAATTAGAACACATGTCACATAACTTGAGCCTTATTAGTACCGAGGCAATGAAAACAAACTAATCCTGAATGATGTTCATCTACCCATACAAATACCTTGATCAACTACCCAAACTACATACAAATATAAACACATACAAATACCTTGATCAACTACCCAAACTTTACATCTAAATTCAAGATGATGTAAAGAAGGAAACTGTAAACACTGACCTTTGTAGAAGTGATTGCTGCAATGGTGAGGATGGGATGCCAACTTACCCACAAAATTCGGTGGATCTGACATGATTCTGAATCTGTCCCTTGCAGGCATATGGCCACCAATGTAATACATCACGGGTAAAAGATGGACACAGACTAATGTTACAAATAGTCCATTTGACAGTCCACTGAAGACCACAATTTCCATATGATGGCAGAAAAGTCTCAACCACACTATGCATGAATCACATTCATGAATAAAATCCACCATGCCTTTGAATACCGAAATACTTAATATCCACAAACAAAGTTTGATATGTCAGCATTGGAACATGCAAGAAACTGTAAAGAGACATGCATTTGACATAGAACAGAACCTACACAGAGGGGTCTTTAAACCAACAAACATATTTAACATGTCAGAATTGACCTCATTTGACATAGAACTGAACCTGCACAGACTTTGTATGAGACTTGCATTTGACATAGAACAGAACCGATACTTGACAAGGATAAGGGGTCTTTCAACCTCCATCTGCCATCGCAAATGTGCACATAGATGTACTTGCTTTGGCAAGTAGGGGGCTCAGCCACAGTCATAGCATACGAAGGTGTTGACTGCCATGTTGAGCTCAGTACACAGTCGTACATCATTGCACTGTAGGGCCCTCATCTAGCGATAGAGGCAGTTGCTATACCAACTGTCGGGCTCAGATAATAATTGCATAGTCATAGCATTGCAAGGTGTTGGCTGACATGTCAGCGGTCACAATTCAAACCCATCACAGCGTATGTGCTTCGAGGAGCCTCCACAGCTGTGTATAGATATTCATTGTGTTGCTAAAACCTTCGATCAACCCCCTTGGCAATGTGATGGTCAGTACAAATATTTACATCATTGCCCTGTAAGCCCCTCACAATTGAAATCCATCACAGCATATATGCTCCGAGGAACCTCCACAGCTGTGTAAACATATTCATTGTGTTGCTTTGACAGCCAATCAACCACCTTCATATGATTGTGAGTATTAGACTTTTCATCATAGCCCTTTCAACCCTCTAACCAGTGTCATGGGAAGGGGGTGGTTTGCCTGCACAATAAAATAGAATGTAACCCAAATAACCACATATATCATCCACCATGTTAATCCTACTTAGGAAATGAAAATCCACAAATATTACAATCTATACTGTAACATAACACAAACTATTTCATGGTAAAGAAAGGAATATCCAAGCTAATAATATTGTCCAACTTCACTCCCAGATACTATTAGCAATGTCATTCCTAAGGCGTTCTCCTGCAGCAACCTCCCGCTGGCCGATGGATGATAGAGTCGGAACATCATCATCATCAGAAACATCCTCCATGACATCTTCCTCACCAACGTGATTGAAGTACCAATCATATCCCTGTTCTCGACGAATGAAGTTTTGCACCACACAGCATGCAAGAACTATCTTGCGCTGCGTTGGCCATGGATACATGTTGCCCTCACGCAATGTGTGAAATCGCATCTTCAAGACCCCAAATGTTCGCTCCACAACATTTCTCAGTTGAGCATGACGGTGATTGAATTTTTCTTTCTTATTTTCGTAAGGCACATTTCCACGACCACAGAATTGAGCTAGATGATACTTCACTCCCCTATACGGAGCCAAGAAGGAGGAGCTATTTCCGTATCCAGAATCAACCAAATAGTACTTGCCCGCCGGTACAAAGAACCCTCCTTCATCTAAGGCCCACTTAAGCACCCGCATATCAGCCGCCGATCCTTCCCATCCAACACAAACATACTGGAACACCATATCAAATGATACAACATCCATTACATTTTGTGTAATGCACTGCTTGCGGTTGCGGAATCGATCATGCTCTGAAGTCGGAACGTTTGCAGGAATGTGCGTCCCATCTATGGCACCGATGGCATTCTACCACAACAAACCGATGTAAGTTTTGTGTACCAATGAAGTATGGATGATTAAGTAAGTCAATAGAACTCACCTTAAAATGCGGGTAGAAGCGTTCTTTGCCACGAATGTAGGGATGACACTCGTGAACTTGAGCAGGTGTCGGTAGTTGAATATATTCCTCCTTCAAAGAAGACAGGGCAAGGATGGCTTCATTTACGTACTTACTGATTGTTTGTGAAGAATGCTGAAAGTGCTCACATAAGGCACCACTAGACACACCATGGCCGGTTGCATATAAGAACATACCCAACTGTTCAGCAGCAGTGACATATTTTGAATCCTTTAACAAACCGCGACCTACCAAGATGTTAGTCAATCTTGTAAACATAGTTGGGTGCATCCTAAACACTTTGTAACATCTCTGCTCATGCCCATTGATAATATCTGTCACCCACATTTGACCAACGTACTTTGATGAATGCATGCGTCGACGAATAGGCGGTGTCATCTCCTCTCGTTCCACTTGATCAAGAATAGCATCCTGAACGGTGTTGTATGTATCATCGTCCTCCACAAGAAACTCCATTAGAACGCGATCCATCTCTACACATCACACGAATAATTTCCATCACCAGTACAACAAATATGAAATGACGAAATCTTTATACATTAGTAAATTAAAACGACTAGTACATGATTTAAGAAGAACGTTTGTCCATTGGCGAATAGAGAATAGAGTAACTCACTAAGCAACAAGCGAGTACATGATTTAATGGCCAACAAGCGTAGTCTATTAACTCCCTAACCTACATTAACACAAGTAAAAGAGTAACTAATATAAAGAAGAGCGACACTACTAGAATACTCAAGAGGACAACAACAATACAAGACACATTCGAGATTTGAGTATTATACTGTAGGAGTGATTGATTCCTTGCATGAGACGGTGCCATGGGATTTGCATGAGATGCCTGCATGGGCCTTCCTATTACTTGGGACCGATCCGGAAGAGTATGTCCGTTATTGAAATACCCTTCTATAGCCTTCTGTGCATCTTCCACTGAGTGAAAACCCTTGTAACGTGCTCCGGGGAATCCATTCACTTGGGCAAAACATTCAGGCCAGCTGTAGTATACACCGGGTTCTCGGCCAACCCACACTACATAGCAATGATATCTTCCCATGGCATGAACTTCAAAATCCTGCATGTAAGTTATTTTGAATGACAATATATGCAACTATCTCAACAATGCACGTAATTTAAAATTAAGGTCCACTCCATACCAAAAAGTCCCTATAGAAGATAAAGTAAGTAAGTGAAGATAAAGCAAGTAAGTTTAAGATTACACCGTAGGATAAAGTGGGGTTAGGGAATATAAAAGAAATAGTCCAAGTGCATGACCAAGTTTTACATCATGTGAATTAACACCCAGTCAATCCTATCTTCTTCAGGTAGCTCTAAAAATAGTTGTCATTTTTTTGGTTCCATGAATAAATCAACTGCTTTCAGATACATGCTCCGATCAAGGGTTGGATCTGCCTTCAGTATGTCGATGCATACACGCATGGAAGGGGTCTCAGCGGCCTTCTCGAGGGAAGAAGGTATATGCTCCCCTCGTAAGAGCCTCACCAGCTCACTCCTGTCCAGCGTAGCATCTGCAAATTTCTTTATTGCCTCATCTCCGATCCTCGTTGCACGATTCTTCCTTCCCCCTTTAGGTGTTGAAGAAGTGCCTTCATCTGCCACATCCCTACTCATAGAAGTTTGGTTAAAAGTGGGTGCTGAAGGTTGTGCGAATTGAGAAACATTCATAGCATCACCACAGTTATCAATCCCGCCAATATCAGCCGGACCACCCAAAGCAGAAAGGAACTCGTTTACATGCACTTCCGTCGGTTGGTGGACTTCTCGGCGACGTGTCACTTCAGCCTCAGTCCCCCGTGCAGTGCTTTTTCCACAAAGATAGTCCATTTCACGTAGGAACAGAAATGGCTTACCTCTAATTAACCTAAACTCGGATCGACTCTGAGAAGGTAGGATGTGTATAGAGGTCACTTGATGAAAACAAATAGTAGAGGTTTATAGAAGAAACAAATAGAAGCACAAGTCACCGAATACCTGAATCAATTCATCCCATGCCCCTTCATATCCGGGAATCGGCACATTGTTGATATTGTCCCACCCCCAACCACTTCTATTGCGTAACTCATCAACGATGCCATAAATTTTTCTAATTGTCTTCCAACGATTATATAATTATGAACGGTCATAATTTAGGTTACATGACCGATTAAACGTCGGGACCATCTCATTCCAACATTGAGGTTTGAACATACCAGAAGTGTAATTTTACTTATCATATTGCTCAATCAATAATTCAAGGAGAACCCGGTCTTGAGCCGTAGTCCAATTCTGCACACGGGGCTTACCTCTACCACTAATTGTGTCACTTTGTGGAGTTCCTAATAATAGTGAAATGTTAATAAATATTTTTTTACTCTCAAACTAATGAGGAGTCGATACAAGGATTAGTAAGAACAACGAGACTATAGCACTTTAATATAGGGGTTGATGGTAGGACTTACCAGAGGTAGACATGGTTGTCGTCCTCTTCCTCTTCAAGCTGGTTAAACATGTAATGGGACAAGAAAAAATGGAAAACACAACATATGAGACTGAAAACAGCAATGACAAAGACCTAAATGGTTTATGGCAATGACAACAACAGAACTGTGATACATGATTTATAACATGTCATGGCCACGACCGGGTTTGAATTACAGTCATAATGTCATTTACACAAGGACAGGTGGTAGTGAGGCAAGTAATTGTATGCAAGATAATCAACCACCGCAAATACTAGAGCTCAAAAAATAGGCATATAGTTAAAATCAGGAGGGAGTAGGATATGATGCCAATACAATGGTGAAAGAGACACATGCCCTAGGAAATATATCCACTGCCACATACAGGTAGCTATACATATATGTAGAGGTAATAGTGAATGTGATATATACATCTTGTGATACACCATGTTAATCTCCCTAACACCCTTATTCATGCTGTAAAAATGATGTAATGGCTTGAATGCCCCTGATAAAAGCTCATAAATGATTAATTCCAACACTGAAGTAGACGAGGTATGAAATTGTTACCTGATATTATGAAATGAACATGTAAATATCAAAGTTGAAGGTGTACCTGACCTGAGATATTGCTACATTTCAAAATACCAAAATAAAAGCGCAGCAAAAATGACTATATTCACAGGTAATGTATAGGCAAATGTCTTTTCAGAGCAATGGTTATAATGTTAACAGTGCCTCATTTCATGCCATTATTACTTCCTAGGATGAGCATCCTGTTATGATGGAAAAATTACACAACACTAACCACAACAGAGCATATGATTAAATTGACGAGCTGATATGGAATGTCCAAAACAAACAATCAGTTTTACAATAGTCATATACTCTGAAATCTGCATATGTACCATTACTACAGATTCTGTCTTATATTATTATTTCATTACGGAAGTAACTTATTTGTTGGCAGTATTAAAATAGGACAAAGCAAGAACTTCCGGTTGAAGGTCACAGAAGATATGTGCAATCAATGTCACGTAATGTGTTAATTTACATTGGAGAAACAAGATTACATGTATTGTTTACATCAACATGTACAGGCGTGTAAATGCAATTATCCACGAATATCTGGGCTCATAAGTAGATGTAGACTGTCATACAAAACCGTATGCAGAGGTCAGGTAACACAGAGGGTACAAGCCAAACTTGAAATCGGTACAGTGTAACATGATATGCAGATGAAGAGGTAAAGCACAACAGAATCCTGTATGATGCATGTACATAACTTATCGTCCACAACACCACCCGGTTGTAAAAAGCACAACGAAGAGAAATACTGCAAATAAACAAAGATACAGTAAAGAAGAGGTGCAGAATGAACCAGCGGCGGCAAGGGGCGGAGGAGGATGCAGAGGAGATCGGCTCTTCCGCTGCAGGATTAGCCACCGCTGCTGGATTAGGCACCGATGCTGGGGATGCCATAGCGAAGGAGCCCAAAAAGGGGTTGAAATAGGAGGGGAGAAAATAACACTGTAGAATCACGAGCGGAAAGGGTATTCACTCGATTCAACACCTCTCTGCAAAAGCTGATGTACCACAGGTACGGGGAGCACAGAAAGTGGAAGAAAGAAAACCCTAGCCACACGATCGACGCTCCGTTTCTGACGATTACAGCGCTGATATGACGGAAGATGGCTGTAGGGTTCAGGGTTTCGCAACCACCCCTCGGATCGAGCAGTAATGGCGGTCGATGACGACCTGGCACCGCCTGGAAACAGCGTATGGCGAAGAAGAAGCCTGCAACAGAACAATATCATGACGCCGAGGGCAACACGGCCAGAGTGGGCGAGGAAAGGGACACGCGGCTTGTTTGGGAGAGACTGCGAACGATGGCAAATAGGGAAACGCAGGTGGAGGAGCGGACGTTGCTTGCGGACGACGGCGACATGGAATTCGTGGGAGCTGTAGAAGGGGGTTCGATGGAACACAGGCAGGGAAAGTGCGTGTCAGTGCTCTGCCCGGCCGAATGTGCGAGCAGGTATAGCGTATTCGGGCGTTTCAGTCGAGTAACGTAACCGAGGTTAACACGGGATACGAGGGGGTTATGTGGATTAGCACAGAATTACTAAAATGAGCTATCAAATCGAATAGAGCAAATTTGAGTGGGATAAACTGAGATATCCCCCAAACAAAGAAGGCCTAACAGAATATGCATGACATTAAATTTTGCATAAAAAGAACATACATGTAAAGATAAATATAATATAGATTTTTATGTAAATTTATTTTTAAGATGGGAAAAAATGTAGTAAACCCTTCTAAATAAGGTCGATTCCAACATTTCAAACTATTCCCAATTTCAAATGGTTGAGGCTTGACCGAATCTTTTTTGTTTCCGCGACCAGAAACATATGCATTTTGGGACCTTTGATCTTATTGGGTGACAGAGCGGGGTCCCGTGGGAGAAAGTGGCGGTGTTGACCGGAATCATTGACGAAGGATATAAGAGAGTAAGAGACCGCCGTGTCCCTTCCTCCCCAAACTTGGAATTCCACCGACCGAATGCCCTGGTTGAGGTGCGGCCAAATCAATTTATTTAAAAAAAATTGAAAAAGAGTTGGGTAGGATTAGACCCAACTCAAGTTCTAAGTTCTAAAAAGAGATGCTCGTTCTTTAACACGAGACTTGTATCGGTGATTCACTCACTTATCTCTTACAACGAGGTCTCGAGTTCAATCTCTCTCCTCGACACATGGAGTTAGATCTTTCGTATTATCGAGTGTCCTCTGTATCATCATGTTCTTTGTAAAAAAAAATGCATATTATTCGTGCCTCTCGTGGGTGCTAGATTTCAAGCTCCCGAATTTTATCTCTCCATCTCCAATTCTCTAATAATATTTAAAGAAAAAGAAAAAGAGACCATCTTTTAAAAGTGAGAAATATTTGTTGTGTATTAAGAGCCAATTTGAGAATGGATTAAGATGAGAGAGCAGATGAGAGAGAAAGTGGTGAGTCTCACCTCTCTGCTCACACACAGAGATGTTAATCGTGAGATCACTTACGTTAACCAGACTCGATTATCAAATCCTCTAAGGGCGCGTTTGGTATAGATCATGGGAGGAATTTCAGAGATTCCAATCATTGGAATCTCTGACATCCCCATGATCTGTTCCAAATGCACCATAGCACCTCTTTTGCAGGGATTCCACGGATTTTTTATTTAAGTGAGAGAGACACAATGGGTGGGGAGAAGAAAAATCCCCAGAAGCTCCCACGAACCAGCTTTTGGGCGATTTCATGTTTAACCCAACATTAATTTAAATGATCTAACCATGCATTTATAGCAGGAAATGATCTAACCAAGTATTTATAGCAGGATTTGATAGCGCACGGGTGACGAGGTTGGGTTAAAGACAGTGAAATGTTAATAAAAGTCTGGATTTTTTTAAACTATTCCTTTCACATATTTCATGTTCCCCCGTGATCCATGATGTCTAATAACTCAACTAAATACAATTTCAGATATCTTGGAAAATCTAACCTCTTGCATATCCGATTTTGAAAAAATATTTTTAACATACAACGTTTCCAAACAAGCCCCAAGTGTACGTTAGATTGCTGACATCGTGGTTCCTATTAGTTCACGTAGGTCATGGAATCGCATGATCGGATCGAAACTGCATAGACAAATCGTGGTCCATCATGACCCGCTTAAACCAATGAAAAATCACCGGTGTGTAACGAGTATTTTTCAGTTACTAATTACTTAGTCTGATTATTCGCTTTTCCCTAAGTTGATGTGCTGCCGATATGTAACAAGTATTTCTCGATGACCCGCGATATATATATTCGCCTTTCCGTAAGTTGACATGCAACCGATATGTGACAGATACTTCGCAATGACCCGCTGTTGGTTCTGTCATATTCGGTCTTGCTCTTTCTTTGTTAGGCAGGTTGGATGTGATGTTGACGTCGTGGTCCAGACCCCGACTCCAGAACAAATATGGGCCACAAACATGTGGGGGTCAAAACTGTCGGTAACGGAACCAGTCCGTAATACGTAAAAAGAAGAATGGAGTTTTACGGTTGAGTTTGACAAATTACAATAGAATGTGATTTTGCATATATTCGAAAAAAAACTAATACGTGTCAGATTTGTGTCTCATGAGTAGTTTGTATGAGTACGGACTCAGTTCTTCTCCACAAGTGCTTATCCAACTCAGAATAGAGGCTTTGGAGATATTATTAATTTCATTATGGGATGTTTCGGGACTGAAATAGTTAAAATACCCCCCAGATAGAGAGAGAGAGGAATAAGCCCCGCTTTCATACGAAGTTAGTCGTGGGTTAATCAAAAGTTATCCTAAGATTAATTTTTTTGTGATTTAATTTTTTACAGAAATACTCTTATAGCGGGCCGGGTGCGGGCGGGTCTGGCATCCGCAGCGGTTGAAGGCGGTGGCCGGCGGGTGTGGGCGGTGCAGAGTGGCGGCGGACGGCACCGGACGGCAGCGACGACCGGCGATCAGAGGTAGGTGCCCTAAATTTTTGTTTTAGGGTGAGGAGGGGGGTGGGGGAGGGTGAGGATCGTGTAGATCTGCCACCGCGGGGGTGGGGGAGGGTGAGGGTGGGCGTCTGCGGCCGTCGCGGGCACCGTGAGAGGGGGAGGGGGGCGTCTGCGGCCGTCGGAGGGGGGAGGGGCGACGTCTGCGGTCGGCGGGCGTCGGAGGGGGGAGGGGGGGCGGGCGGCGGGCGTCTGCGGGCGGCGGGCGTCGCGGGCACGGAGGGGGGAGGGGGGGCGTGCGGCGGGCGTCTACGGGCGGCACCGTCGGAGGGGGGAGGGGGGCGTCTGCGGGCGTCGGGGAGGGGGGGCGTCTGCGGGCGGCGCGCGTCGCGGGCACGAAGGGGGGAGGGGGGGCGTGCGGCGGGCGTCTGCGGGCGGCACCGTCGGAGGGGGGAGGGGGCGTCTGTGAGCGTCGGGGAGGGGGAGGGGGGGTGTCGGGGGGGCGTCGCGGGCCGGCCACCATCAGAGGGGGGAGGGGGGGCCGTCTCCACCGTGAGGGGGGGAGGGTGAGATGGGGAGGGGGGCGTCTGCATCGCCGCCCCCAGTTCCGGTGGGGGGCGGGGAGGGTGGGGGGAGGGGGGGGTTGTTTATATTTTTTATTTTTTAATTAAAAAAAATATAAGAAAATATATTATTATATTATTTAATATTATTATGAATGTATTATTTAATTCATGTTATATAAATAAGATAATTTTTGTTTAATTTATGTTGTATAAATATCATTTTAATTATGTATTATTTAATTCATTTTGTAGAATTAATATAAATAATATTTAATTCATGTTGTAGTAATAAATTTATTTTTTGATGTGTAATTCAATTCATGTTTAAATATTAGATTTAATGTAAATGTAATATTAAATATTAAATTTAGTATTACATTTGGAAAAATATTGATATTAATATCAGTATTAGTTGTAGATGTAAAATATTTTTAAATGCATAATGTATATTAGTTAATTGAATTGCATAATGTAATTTAATTTAATGTAAATATAAATTTAGTGTTGAATATTTTATAAATAATTTTAAAGTTAATTTATATGTACAATGTAAATTATTTAGAGATGTTTATAATTTATATGTGTCATGTAATTTAATTAGAGATGTAATTTTAAATATCTAATTAGTGATAAATAATTTTAAATTTAATGTATATGTATTAATTATAAATATTAACCTTATTTGTATGTTATAGAAATAATGATATTATTTTGAACTAAATTATATGAAGATGTATTAAATATTGAATTTAGTCTTGCATGGTACGCAAATAATAAAATTCTGTTCATTGTTAGTTGTAGATGGGAAATAATATAATTTCATATTTTGAATTTCTTAATTTTAGGAGATAACACTTTATGGCTCCTAAGGAACGAACAAATGATATTGGATGGTCACACGGAGTTTTGTTGGATGGCAACCGTAGGTGTTGGCGTTGTAACTATTGTAAAATAGAACACCGGGGAGGAGGGGTGTCTCGGTTGAAGAAGCATTTGGCAGGAGGAGCCGGGACAGGATACTCTGAGGTTGCTGGGTGTACCCATGTGCCTAGAGATGTGAAACTTGCAATGGCTAGGCACCTGCGGGAGAAGAGAGCTGAGATGCAAGAAAAGGAAAAAAAGAAGAAAAGGGATCAAGCGGCAGTGAGCGGAATAGCAAGCGGCAGCAACGAGGAGGAATGTGCATGGACACCCAGTGACGAAGATGAACAAGCACGTACTGAGCAGGCTAATGTGTATGTCACTGTGAACGATCCATACGAAGTCGAGTTTCGTGAGGCAGTACGTCAGAGCATGGAAGAGTCAAGACATCCCGAGGAGACTACAATCCGTAGTCGCGAGGCGGCGAGGACCGGAGCATCAGGGAGTGGTGGTTCATCTACGACTCGACAATCACGAGGCATAAGGAGTTTATTGACTGGTGACTCGGAGACACAAAGAAAAAGGACACAATCGATCAACATTGAAGATGTGGAGCCCGGTGCACTATCCCGAGAGCATGGCAAGCAAACGAGGATGGACGATGCGTATGGCCAGAAGGGACCTAAATGGAAACTTGGTCAGGCTGTTGCAAAATGGTGGCACCACGCGGGTCTGCCTTTCAATGCAGTCAATAGCCCTTACTACAAGCCAATGTTTCAGGAAGCACAGGTCCTTGGGCTACACGTGCAGCCACCTACAGCGAGAGAATTGGCTGGCGTATACCTTGATGAACAGGTTGCTGAGATCAAGACTTACATTGACTCATTCAAGCAGAAATGGACAAAGTACGGAGTCACACTGATGTGTGATGGATGGTCAGGTACCACAAAATCTAGCCTGATCAACTTCCTTGTTTATTGTGACAGACATGTATTCTTTCACAAATCAGTGGATGCGTCTGGTCAAGTTCATAGTCATCAATATATTTTGTCATTGATGGAGCAAGTGGTGACTGAGATTGGGGAGGAGTACATTGTGCAAGTGGTGACTGACAATGGGTCGAACTATAAGAAGGCCGGGGAGGAGCTAATGAAGAAAAAATGGCACATTTTCTGGACCCCCTGTGCAGCGCATTGTGTAGATCTGATGCTGAAGGAGATTGGGCAGCTTCGTATGGTAAAATCTGTGGTCGAGGTGGCACAAAAAATCACGAAATATATCTACAACCACACACTTGTATTGGCATGGATGAGGGAGCATTGTGGCGGCGAACTGTTGAGGCCTGGCATCACACGATTTGCCACCAACTACATCGCATTGCAGAGCCTATTGAAGCACAAGGATGGGTTGAAGCAAATGTTTAGAGGTGAGACCTGGCTGAGTTCCTCTTTTGCTGCTTCATGTGAAGGGGCGGAGGTCGAGGGGATTGTCAACACCTCGAATTTTTGGGAACGAGTGAAGGTATTAGTGTCATTGATAGAGCCACTGTATGAGGTTCTACGATGCGTGGATGGGGATAGAGTACCAACCATGGGGTTGGTGTACAGCAAAATAGAAGCAGCAAAGCGGAAGATCCTTACAACGTCTAAAAAATATGGACCCACCATTCTAGAGATTGTGGAGGACAGATGGGACAGACAAATGAGCCGCGATCTTCACATGGCAGGTAAACACTTACATTCTCGTCCAATCAATGAGCTGTGATTTTCAATTGATACTAATATGTAATTCATTGTCTTACGATTGCAGCGTACTATCTACATCCGGCCTTCCAATATGCTCGGGCCCTTGCTTATGACGATACGTTGATAGAATCGGTCAACATTGTGGTAGACCGATTGTCTTTCACCCCAACAGATGCTGCTGATGCGTTGAATGAGGTATACTTGGATATTTTAACATTGACAATATTAAATGAAATATACACTTCATATTTTTTGATAATGCAGATGAAAACATTTAGAGAGGGAATTGGTTCATTTGCGACACCTAATGCCATGGCCAGTCGTGACAGACTCGACCCAGGTAATGTGTCTTCACAATGTACCTTCTATGTCTCGAGAAGTAATTTTTACATCTAATTATTATATTGTACGTGATCTGTCTTAAACACAGCTGAGTGGTGGCTAAATTACGGCACAAGTGCACCCGTATTAAGGAAGATCGCAATGAGAGTTCTATCGCAAACATCCTCGTCGAGTGGGTGTGAGCGGAATTGGTCGACGTTCTCCTTCTTGCATAGTAAGCTGAGGAATAGGCTAACACACCGCAGGCTAGACAAAATGGTGTATGTTCATTACAACATGAGGCTAAAGGTCCGGCATGTATAAATGGATACAAGGAGAGGAGAGGGAGATTACGACCCAACGGATGCTGTGTACTTGCGAGACGATGATGACCCTATGGAAGCATGGGTTGCAAGAGCCGCAACCGAGCGTGGTGAGGCAGAATTGGACGAGGAGGCTGAAGAACCTGGCGAGACACCACGGCCTAATACTTTTCTCGCATCAGCTGTACAAGAGGCAGTCGGGGAGGGAGATGACACCCATGTGCATTTGGGTGGTGACGACTCAGCAACGGGACGTGATGATGAAATTAATTTAGATGAAGACCTCGTCATTGGGGGTGGAGACACATCGTATGCGTACGATGATACAGCATGTGAGCGATTGATCCAACCCCCATTAATTGAGCGTCAAGAGCCACCTCAGGTGAATTAATACATGAAAATCGAATCGCAAATTTCATTAGATAACATAGTCATATATTGATGTATGATAGCAATATATTGCAGGTCGGTCCGATAAATGATAACATTACGGGAGAACAGTGGTCCCGAGTTGCTGTACCGTGGCATTCAATATCTGCGGAACCAAGAAGGTTATCCACTTCAAGAGAGACTAGGGGGAGTTCCTCATTTAGAGAGGTGAAATTATATTGTCATTTCTACATTTGTTAATATATAATTCATTGGTAATTGAATATATTCTTCTTTCAATTGTGTAGTCTTCGGTAGCATCGAAACAACCATCTCAGTCTGCTGCACCCCGACGTTCAACATCTAAGGCTAAGGCACCCAATCAGTCTTCTCAGGTATACGTACAGACTTACACAATAGAAAGTAAATTGAAAAATTATCTAAACAGGCTTCTGCTTCTCAGGCATCTAGAGGGACACAACATGCAGCATGTAAGCCGCCCCCTGCTCCATAGAAGAAAAAATCATCATGGACCACATTATTCACCAGCAAGAAGGACAAGGGACCACCATTAAATCCGATAGATTTTACAGACATGGAGACATTAGATCCCAATGCAGATGACGACACTCCCGAGCCTTCTGTTGAGCCCTGCATTAGTGGGAGTCATGACTCCGATGCTGAGAGTACACCGACATGGTCTTCATCCCATGGAGGTGGTGGTTCTCAAGGTGACCAACGGAGTCCTCGTCAGAATACTAGTGCTGGTGGCAGAGAGTACAGCAGTGGTCATAGTAGAGGTCGTGGGGGCCGTCAATATGGCGCATGGACAGAGGAGCAGCACTTCACACATGCCACGGAAGATGAGGACCACGGTGCTCCACCGGCAGGGACGAGACGGGCAGCTGATCATTGGGATCCCTACTATGGAAGTTCGGTTGCAGACAGTACCAGCTATCAAGGCATGTTGTCTGATTTTGAGATGATGAGCACACATGACTCCCAGGGATCTGGAAGCTCGTATGGACGGCCATGGCCGCAGCAGCCGATGTATCATGGCGACTCAGATAACAGTAGTTCATTTTTCCCATCGTATCCATATCCTTATGTCACAGCTACGTCAGTAGAGGTCGTGTATGCACAAGGTTCGCAGGAGTATGAATACTACGTACGCATGTACTGGGAGAACTATTCAGGTTCAATGCGCTATGAAGACTATCTGTCCTATCTGCGGACCACATTTAATGTCAGATTGTTTGGAGATGGGCACTGGCCCAGTTTGGGTCCATAGTCTTTATTAGTATGTATCATTTGGTTACATTTATAACTAACTAATAATTAATTACAGATTTCTTCATATATAGAGTTCTGTACTTGTCATTGAAATCACTAATGTAAACTTTTACATCATTTGCAAGTCATCATGGACGGACGACGTCACCCTGTGTGGGAGCATGGATACTCTGTTGAGGGTGATGGACATGTGCACTGTAGATACTGCGAACATCGCGTCACCGGCATACACAGGTTTGCGGAGCACCTTGCGGGAGTGGGACGCGATGTTCGTGCATGCGACCGAGTTCCGGGAGATGTCAGACATTCATTCCGGACACAGTTACAGGATAGATACGGTTCTCGTAGCACACCGAGGACATCTTCTTCTACCTCCCGGGTACCTCCACCACGAGCACAGGGCGGAGCATGATCTTCCTCCACGTCCAGAGTTCGAGCAGCACCAGCACCAGCACCAGTCGCACATGATAGAATTGAAGCTATAGATGTAGTGAGGACTTTTTTTACAGATTTTTATGTACCCTCCACCGCAGCACACGACCCATCATTTGTGCAGATGGTTACATATTTTCAGTCCCACCCACATGTACCTCCACCCACTAGGATAGAGTTAGATTATACGGGTGATCAGTCTCATGTATATGCTGATGAGTTTTGGGATTCGAGCTTCACTGATGATGAGGATGAGTGAGTTTTGGGATTCGGGTTACACAGATGAGGAGGATGAGTGAGTTTTGGGATTCGGGTTTCACAGATGGACGAGGATTAGTGAGTTTTTGTATTTTATACTTCATGAATGAATGTCATTATTATGTCACTGTTTACTTTTACATATTTAGTAATTGAAATAAATTTTTATGTATTATATATAATAGGATGTTTAATTAAGCGGTGTAATATGTAATTTTTATATAATTAATTATGTATAATTTAGTTTGGATCTATTATCTTAAATAAACTCTACATTTTTATATTTTTAAATATATATAACATTTAATCTTTCAAAATAAATTTATTACAAATTTTAAAAAAAATAAAAAAATTACGCGTCGGGGCCCAATGGGGCGGACCGGGTCGCTGTGCGACCCGCCCGACCCGACCCGTCCCGCGCCGAGACCGGGTCGGCCGGGTCGGACGGGTCGGTAAACCCTGCTTAGAATAGAGGCTTTGGAGACATTATTAATTTCATTATGGGATGTTTCGGGACTGAAATAGTTAAAATACCCCCCCCCCCCCCCCCCCCCCCATAGAGAGAGAGAGAGAGGAATAAGCCCCGCTTTCATACGAAGTTAGTCGTGGGTTAATCAAAAGTTATCCTAAGATTAATTTTTTTGTGATTTAATTTTTTACAGAAATACTCTTATAGTATCGATTAATTTAAATATACTTCTCATTTGAGCATATTATCGAAAATATTATCCAAATACGTTGAATGGTTGTGATTATACCCCTGCAGTTTACTGTCATCCATGTTAGGCAAAATATTCTGAGGAATATTCGACGCGCGCGCGTGCGCGCACACAGAGAGAGAGAGGGAGGGAGAGAGAGAGAGAGAGAGAGAGAGAGAGAGAGAGAGGTGCCACCTCTCATCTCCCCCACTAGCAGCTTCCCTCCCCCCATCCCCCACCTCCGGCGAGCACCCCGCCTCCCGATGAGCACCCACCCCCTCCCCCTCTCGAAGCACTCCCCCTCCCTCCTCGAGAGCACCCTCGGCCCCCTCCCCCTTCAGCCCTCTCCCTGAACACCCCCCACCTCTCCCTTGAGCACCCCCACCCCGGTGGTGACACCCGGCCCCCCCTCCCCCTCCCGATGAGCACCTGGTCCCCCATCCCCCTCCCTGCAAGCACCCCTGCCCCCATCGCTCCCGGCCTCCTCTCCCTGGGTGCTCGCAAGACCCCACCCCCGAAGAACCCCCACAACGTTCAGCAGCAGGAGGAGCAGGCACTGTAGGCACCTCAGAATCCAACGTCGGGAACCCTAGCCCCGTCGTGCAGGAGTTGCTGTTGTCGCCACCTTCTGCACCTGCGCCCCCTTCCCTGTGGCGATCTATGCCTCCTCTCCCTACCCCCTCTGGCTCCTGCGAGCAACCCCAACCCTCCCGGCCCCGCTCTCCCCCTCTAGCTCGCATCCCCCTTCGCCCCTCCTGGCCCCCCTCTCCTCCTCCAACGCCCCTTCTCTCCCAGCCCACCTCTCCCCCACTCCCCATGCACGCCAGAACCCCCCTCCTTATTGGAACCCTCACCCCCACACCGTGGAACCCCCTCCCCTCCCCGGCCCCCTCCCCACGCCATCCTAGTCGGAGACCCCACCTTGGAACCCCCCTCCCTAGTCGTGGCATTACTCTCTCCTTCGGCTTGGAGGAAAAGCCCCACGCCGTCGATGTCCCACCGGCCCCCACCCCGGAGGCCGTCACGCCTCCCATCTCTCCACGCCGCCGACACCCTGCAACCCCCTTGTAGCGACCCGGGATCCGAGTATCGGAAAGGAACCGGCGCGTCTCGAATCTCGGCCCGCCACCCACGAGCCCGAGGACTCGGAAGGGTTAAAAAGGATGGTGTGAGAATACAAGAGAAGCTGAAATAACTGCAGAGATAGCACAATAATATAAATGAAATGCACATAAAAAAATAATTAAACTGCTACAAGGTCTAGTGTATCTCATGTCCAAATTATGTACAGTCAACAGAAAGGAAAGGTACAACTACACGGGACATACCCCGGCTCTGGCAAACTGGCGACTAACCCTGGCTAGAAGAACCACGCTGAAACTCTGCCGCGTCTCTCGACGACCCCACTTCACCTGAAAAGTAGGGGTGAGCCTCATTTCATTGGCCCAGTAGGGATCCCTCGGACCCCCACCGCACAACGAGGAAAACAAGGCGAAAAGACGTGAACAAACACTGAATGTAACACTACCCAACAAGAGTACGGTGGAAGCATCAAGCTGTAATAAATAAACGGAAAAGCTCCCTACAACTAACCATACCCACCCCACCGACCTCAAACCGGTAGAAAACAAGTCTGTACCTGCCCGGACATAGGAGCACCACCCACTAGAAGTAAAGCCAGATGCGTCCCCTGACGTCTTACACCGCGCCTCAGGTGTCTCCCTACAACTCCCCAGGCGGAGACTGAGACACTCAACAGTAACTAGTACCACAAACAAGGACTAGCTGGGGTCGCGCTCGTCAGCGTTGTCCGACGCCCCCAACCCCGTGTGCACACTCAGACCATACTCCATAGGCCTGTCCTCTAGCTGGTTATTCTCCCGAAGCCCGGACTCGGCTGCGTGTGGGGGCCCTAGGGTAACCAGCCTAACAACCGTCTCTCTCGGGTTAGCCACTCCACCACTCCCGGGTGGGTCAGCATACGCGTGCCGTAAGAAGGCTACGACTAGTGGACGTGTCACCGGAGGAAAGAACTGACTTTCGGAAATCACGGGTTGAAGAGAAACGAGACTGCCACCTACTCGGTGTAGCCCAGTGGCTGGCGGTCCTATCATGGACCGCTAGCCCAAAAAGGCGATCATACCTTGGGCCGCTATAAGGACTCTAGCAGCCGAACATTGGCCCGCTAGAAGGCGAGTCACGAGGGCCTAGCGGTCTATCATAATGCCGCTAGCCCTTACAAACGGTCCATTCTTAGGCCGCTAAACGTCCTCAGGCGCCCGTACCTACGGCCGCTAGAGGGCACGTGACTCCTAACGGTCAAAAACACGCGCCCCAAGGCATAACAGTCAAAAATAGGGAAACGGTCGAAGGAACGGCCGCTACCCCACGGTTAGCGGTCTATCGTGCGGCCGCTAACCAACGCCTAGCATCTGCCGACAAAACAGTAACGTGTGGCGGTCCTATTTTAGGCCGCCGGGGAGTGTGGCGGTCTCTGGAAGGAGCACTAAACTCACCCGAGCGCAGAACGGCGGGAAAATCCCAAAAATGCCGTTCCACGCCCCGACCATCGCTCGATGATGGGGAAATCAAGGGGAAAGCTCCCCCAACCCTCCTAGCATGCATCTAAGGCCCCGATGCGGTCCAAAACCTCGCGAAACGACGGATCCGGTGCTCAACCCCAATTCATGGTTTTTACCCTACGCGGCTCAAAAACACCCCACTCGGCCTCTCCTCGGCCTACAAATCGCGGGAAATGCAATAAAGAGCATGGGAATCCGTCCCCCTACCTCAATGGAGCACGAGCTCCGCCGGATCGCCGCCAATCGCAAGAAGAAGCTTTTAAACCCTCGCACGCCCCGCCTCTCGCCGCGAAAAGCACGCTCCCGCGTCTGCCTCGTCATCGCTGCCGCCGCCACGCTGCTGCCAGAGTGGAGGGGGGCCGCTGTGGACACTAAAAAATTCTCACCCTATGTTTACGTGAAGGGGAATAAAGAAGAGAAGAAAAGAGAAAGAGAAGAAGAAGAGAAGAAAAGGAAGTCCCTCAAATGCCTCTGCCAAATGGCACACTTAGTGTGCCCCTTCTAATGGCACAACAACTCAACATGCCCTTCAACGGCACACCTTCAAGTGCCTTTCAACGGCACGCTCCCTGAGCCCGTCAACGGCACACTCGCCTTGGCCCTTCAGCGGCACACTGCCGAATGCCCTCCAGCGGCACACTCCAAGTGCCTCCAGCGGCACACCCTTGAAGCCTCTCAACGGCACACTCAACAGGCCCTTCCAACAGCACGCTCACTAGAAGGCCCCTTCAGCGGCACAACCCATCGATGCCCTCTTAACGGCACAGCCTTCGTGGCCCCAGCGGCACACTCTTTAGGTGCTTCAGCGGCACACTTCAGATGAGCCTCCAGCGGCACAGCGTTAAAACCATCAGAACGGCACAGGACGACAGAGAAACACAGCAGTTATTAGGTGAGCCCATTGGCGCGCAGCCCAGGCACCTCAACGCCAGCTAATCCTCTGCCTAGGTGTCGTCTTCTGGTTCGGCCATGGTGACTTCGACCTGACGAAGATGGGACTTGGGTCAACCACGGATGGCAGTGCCATCATGAGGTTCCCCCATCAACGGCATACATATAAAAGCCCCCCCACGAAGAGAAGAAGAAAGAGGCGGCATACGAAGAGGAGAGCCCGCGGTGGGATCAACAAAAAAAATAAGAGAAGAAGAAGGTAGAGGGAGAGAAGGAGAGAACGTGATGTGTGTGTAGCAGAGGGGGGAGGATTGCAGCGAAGGGGATGATCTTCCTCCCTCGTTCCAACCTCCTCCCCAACTGTTTTCTTTCTTTCTTTATTATTGTCTCTCCCCCATCCCTTTTGTTTTGGGTGCTTTGTATCTTGTTTGGCCTTGCGGCCATGAACTTCATTACTGAGCTCCTCTATGAATGAAATACCCATTTGTTCTTTTCCTCTCGTGGTTGCTCTTGTGTTGCTTTCCTTTCCTCTTCACCGTTGTTGTGTGATCTACATTACCTTTCAACCTTCTAACTCCGTGTTTTACTTGCCCTCCCATGGCGCTGGCCAGTTCAGCCCATCGTGTGGTGTCCATGGCTTAGTATTGCAGGGTTGGCCTTCTCCTCTTTTAATGGTCTTCCCCCCAGTATAGTCAACCCTCTCTCCTCCATACGGGCTTGTTACAACCCATCGCTCCATTCAGCACCTGGGACTCACCCATCGTCCGCCTCATTCCCCTTGCCTCTCTTTCAAAGCCTATGGTGCATATGCACCTGCTTGGGCCTCCCACCGGCACACCCTGCCTGCCATTGCCCCGTTGCGCTCTTGAGGCGCTCCAGCGACACACTCTCAATGTTTTCCTGTCTGACACACCCTGTGTGCTTTGGCCAACACACTTCCCTGTTTTCCTACCCGGCACACCCCTTGGCGTCTGCCCTGGCCGGTACACCCCCCCTAGCTGTGCCTCAACGGCACACCCCTGGTCAGTCTTGTAGAAACCCGATAATTAAACATGAGAAATAAAATTTTCAATTTCATTATGTAATTAAAATTTTCATGAAATAATTAAATTATATTTTTTCTATATGAAATAAACTAGTTTATTGAATTTACTTGAATTAACTAGAAGTAAATAGAGATTAAGTGCTTTAAACTTTAGATAAATCATAGAAAGTCCAATAAAAGTCCATATAGTGGACTGGGATCATAATTGGCCCATTGGATAATCCATAATGGACTGGATTAATAGATTAAAGGATTTATTAAATGTTAAATTGACCTAAATTCGTAACATGTGTTTAATATGATATTTAAGGGATTAAATGTCACACCTCGAACAAGGCGGAATTATCAAGGCGTGAACAGTTATACAAGCAGGTTGATCAATAGACTCAGATGATGAGTATGAACAACAAATGTACAAAATCACATCTTTATTTCATAATCTGACATTTCCAACAAACATCCTTCAAGGACTTACAATACTATTCAAACTCGATACACTCTTTTATAAGTAGACAGACTGGAAAAGGAACTTATTAAAAACTATCATCACTCTAATCACTCCAGCCCATTCCCGTCATCTTCAAAATTTCCTGAAAATTAACAACAACACACAGGGTGAGCTAGAAAGCTCAGTATGATTTATATCTCTTTACCAGGTCACTTTAAGTAATTAACATTTTGGAACATCTATATGCTTTTGAAAAATAAGAATAAAATACATGACAAATAGAGAACAAGATCAGGAAGTCAAGAATTTCAAGAATAGATACTGCAGGACTCAAGTGTAAGCATGAAGATCAATAACAAGTATAGAATTGTAAAGATGGCCATGTAACAAGGATATTAATTACTCCGGTCAAAAATGTCATGTATAGGATGTTAAGCATGTAACGAGTCAAGCATGTAATAAGTGAATTGCCTAGTTCAATCTTGCATGTCAGTTGGTGCAATGTCACACCTGATCATTCAACTCCCTCGGGCACAAGTACTTTCAGGCTTTACTCGCCTAGGACCAGATCAGGGCCCCCATGTTTGCCAGGCATTGAGTATCAGGTGGACCAAAGTCCCATGTAATTTCCAGAATAATTCATTTATAATTATGGCCAATTCGAGTTTCAAGAAAAGCTTAAGAAGTGTAGTATAGCACATAACTAGTCATTCAGTTATGGAGGACTCTAGAGGTGGCCCCTACAGGCTCAAGAGTTGGCTCCCATTATGTAGCACTTTGCGCCATTCCGGTCTCAAGAGGTGGCTCCCATAACGTAGCATTTTGCCCTGCATGGCACTTAGCTTGTGACGACCCGAAGATCCGAGTACCGGAAAGGAACCGGCGCGTCTCGAATCTCGGCCCGCCAACCCACGATCCCGAAGACTCGGAAGGGTAGAAAGGAGTGGTGTGGGGTATAAGAGAAGCTGCAACGTCCACAGAGATAGCACAATAATCAAAAAGGAAATGCACATAATAATATAAATAAATCAAACTGCTACAAGGTCCACAGTGTCTCATGTCCAAAGGAAAGTACAGTCAACAGGAAAGAAAGTACAACTACTTTTATTATTGTGCTATCTCTGTGGACGTTGCAGCTTCTCTTATACACCACACCACTCCTTTCTACCCTTCCGAGTCTTCGGGCTCGTGGGTTGGCGGGCCGAGATTCGAGACGCGCCGGTTCCTTTCCGGTACTCGGATCTTCGGGTCGTCACATAGCTCCTACACTCCTAAATGGTAGTTTATGGCTAAAGTACAGATCTAGCAAAATTTCCATTTCCAAGGACATATAGTATGAAGAAAGAGCATGTAGTATGAAGAATAAATGAAGTTTATAAGAGAAGTTCAAGGATGATTTAAGGCATCATGTTTAACGACATTAAGATAATAAAGAGAATGAATTTCCGGTCAAGGCGCGATCAACTCTTGTGGAAAATCTTGTAAAATAAGTTTAGATCAAGTTTTTCTCAATCGAGCAATTAGCAAAAAAAATCAAAGAAAACGCGGCCAGGTAAGAGGTGGGACAGTGGGAGGCTCCCCTCGTATTCACGAGGTCCTAATTAAGTAACCACTTATCCAGTTAAAGCGTTTGCCCGTGGACCTCTAGCCTTAGACACCGATTCTTCTTGGTGAACTTGCTAGCTACACGATTTTTCCGAGACAGGAAAATATGTAAATCGAACGGAAATCATTCTTGTATATTCTAACATGTTCATTTGTGAAAGAATTTTCAATGAAGGAAAATACATTTAAAAAGATGTCAAGCTTCCAATTGCATAATATGTTTATGTACAAAGACAAGTTGAAAGGAGATGTCAAGCTTTCAGATAGAGCTTAGATAAAAGAGATAGGGTTAATCATGTATAGGAATTGTACGAAAGTTAGAACATAATTGTTTGATCATTTCACAATAGATTTACGAGTTCATTCACCTAGTCATTTTTTTGTTAATAAAATTCTTAAAGCAAGAACATGATTTTTAAATTCAAGATTTAAGTTTGAAATAACGCACATAAACGATGTAAATCGGGCATGGTTATCGTATTCAAATCATGGTCTATATGTGATCTACATTATTGAAACACGTTATGATAATGAAAACTCCATAATTGAATTTTAAATCTTAAAATAAACTATAAATACATGATCATGGAAAATTTACATAGAATCAAAATACTCATGCAAAGAAACACATATGGAGACCTAATTAAGTTTTTGCCTGAGAGAAAACCTACCTCGTTGAAAACCAAAGAAAAAGAAATTTAAGAACGAAGAATGCTTTCGAACACTCCTCCAACTTCGAGGTTTCTCCCTCTCTCTTCCAGCAATTCCTCTCAATAGATTTGTGCTTTGAGTAGAAAGAGCCCAGCCCTATTTATAGGCCAAAATCTCCCACCTACTTCATTCCACCATGTCACTATTACACCAACATTGTTCCACTATTATACCAACCCCATTATACCAACTTTGTTCCACTATTACACTAACCCCATTACACAAACTTTGTTCCACTACGTGGGTGACATAATCTATGACCTCATTTATTCAATGATGTAAGAATGACCTCATCCATGATCTTATTTATTCAATGATGTAAGAATGACCTCATCCATTAATTAGGATTACATTAAAGCTAATAATTCTCTCTTAAATCGGATGTTATAGTACTACTATAGTACTACTAGAGTACCGACGTCTTCGTCTTCTTAGAATCGTGCCGTGAATCTCATCGTTCTTGTTAACGAGTGGATTAGTATTTATGTTTATGTATTCTATGACAGAAAATATTCATAATTTATTTTATTTTCATCTTTCATTATTTCTTCTTGCATATAAATATATATATAAATTTTCTAGTTGCTATATTAAAATAACCCAATTTCTAGAAGATTGACTCAAGAATCAACCCTTACCTAATAGCCCACCTTGGATCAGCCGTTTTTACATTATTTTCACACATAAGATGGGATAGATTAAGAGGAGAAATGTCATTTTGTTTCTAATTCAGACTTAATGGGTTTGGTGGAATTAGGTGAGGAATCTTGACAAATTTGGCCAAGTTTTTGCTATAAATAGAACCCCATTCGACTCTCAAACCATCACTGGAGGTTAAGTATACGCTGCTACGAAGATTGGTGGAGATTTGAAGGAAGATTTAGAAGATCAAAGAGTTTTCTTATATTTGGGGATATTTCTTTAGATCCGCCTAAAGGTAGGTGTCTCTCAGGCTAAACTCTAATTAAAACATGCTACCTTGTGTATTTTTCTGTCCTCTTTCCATTGATAGCTCATTTATTAAATTCTGTTATGAAATGAGCAAGTTATGGTCATTTGATTGGAGGGGTATTCCCATTTTTTCATCAGGTCTAGAACGTGCTACACCTCAGTAGCGCGTTCTGAACGCGCCAGCCCGACCCAACGCGTTCAGACAGACCCTGTCTCTTTGACCAAAATTTTAAAAATATACATAAAATAATATAATAATACTTTTCTTATCGCGCTATACCTGACTAGCGCGTTCTTCATGAACGCGTTAGTCTCGGCTAGCGCATTCATACCCTTAACCCCAGATGACTAGAAATCAAAAGTATAATATTTCTAATATATATATATATATATATATATATATATATATATATATATATATAATACATAATGTGTTTATATATATATCAGGAGTCTATATCTATTATGGTTTATATCAAACCAATCTCTTTCATTTAGTTTTCAAAATTTTTAAATATATACATCTGTTCATGAACGCGCTAGTCAATGATAGCACGTTCATCCTTTTAAACTCGGATGACCATGGGTCAAAAGTATAATATTTCTAATATATATATATATAATACATAAAGTGTTTATATATATATCAGGAGTCTATATCTATTATGGTTTATACCGAACCTATCTCTTTCCTTTAGTTTTTAAAAATTTTAAAGATATATATATGTTCCTGAACGCGCCACTCTTGACTAGCGCGTTCTTCATTACGTGCTAGTCTTGGCTAGCGCGTTCATAAAAATTTTCTCGAAAATTTTGGTGATCAAAAATATAATATTTTGAATATATATATACTCTATTTCTATATGTTGTATGAACGCGACCCTGAGCTATAGCGCGTTCACAGATGTAGACACGTCAAAATTGATGCTATGTTGATCAAAACTCATGTCACCATGTAATGCCCCAAAGTGAACTTCAATATTTCCATAATACGAAGTTTTTCTAATTTTTGCATGTTTTTACGAATTTTCCTGGCATTTTTATAATTAACGACTTTATCTAGGACGTGTTTTAATTAACGGCCTGATCTTAGGCGCGTTTTAAAGAAAGGACGGCTGGTGTCGAGGGCGTCAATTTCTGGTATTTTACGAGTCCCACCCAAATTGGAAAATAAGAATTAAACGTCCTTCCTTAGGGCGTGTTTTTGATTAATGCCTTTCTCTCAGGCGTGATTTTACAATTTTCAAATAAGGAAGGTTTTTATTACTAAAATTGAATCCAGGAATTGACGCCTTTGTCCCAGTCGTGTTTTGAATTAACGCCTTGAATCGGGTCGTCAATTTTAATTAACGCCCTTCTGGGGGTCGTCTCTCACCCTTCCGTATCCGGTTTGAACACAGCTTTCCTAGAGAATTCCCTACCTTGATTAATCACCTTGCTCGATTGGGGAACTAGAGTCCTTGCCATTAATGATCATTGCTTGTTCTTATCCCATTAGAATACGGTGTTGCACCCTATAAATAGCCCCCTGGGTTGAGCTTGCAAAAGGTTGGATGCGGGAAGGAGGAGTTAGAGAAAAAAAAGAGAAGCAGAGCAGGCAGAGCAGAGAGTTAGAATTAGCAGAACTATTGGTTCGTCAACCGTAGTTTCTCTCCTTCCTTGTGAAGTCTTCTGCTCTCCCTACGGTCATCCTCTTCCTCCTGCTGCCAACATCAACGTGGTTTCCCTTTACTGTTGTCAGGAACAGCAGGGGCTTCTTTCTGTTCGTTTATCTTTATCATCTCATCATCGTTCTGTCGTTGTTCAGCATCATCATATAGTCTTCTCTTGCATTAGTTTTGCTTTGCATCTTCTCCCTTCCCTAATTCTATTAGGGGTTTTGAAATAACCAAAAGGTGCACACTTTATGCTTCACTTTCATCATCCTATTGCTCTTTTGAATTGATACTACACTCACGTTTGGCTGATCCCCTCTTTTCTTTACTTGTTTGTGTCTTTGTTTAAGGGTAATCAAGAGGAAAACCCCCTTCATCGGCCGGCCGGTAGAAGGAGGAGGAAGGAATCTACATCCATCCCGCATCTTCATCTTCATCAGGTATTCGCGATCATATTCTTTCTTCTTGAGGTAACCCCTCTGGCGATCACACTCCTTATTAGCACCACGTGCTCCCTCACACTCCTTTTTATCATTCTCTCCCTTCTTCATCTTATTATTATTTTGTCTTAAAAGTGGATTTTCCATGATCTACAAATTGGCGATCACGGTGGGACAACCACTGTTTTTCTGTTGATTACCCCTTTCCTATTGGCACCCACGTGTGCCCTTTCCCATTGGCACCCACGTGTGCCCTTTCCCCTTTGGCACCCACGTGTGCCCTTTCCCTTTGGTACCCACGGTACCCCTCCCTTGTGCTCTACGGGCACCCTCCACTGTGCACACTGCACACTCCGGGATCAGCCAGTCCAGTGATTTTCCTAAATTAACACCTTCTATAAAGGCGCTTTTTGAGTTAACGCCTTGATCCAGGGCGTCCTTTTTATGTTTAACGCCTTCTGCCAAGGCGGCTTTCATCGCGTCTCTTGTTCTTTTACTCTATCTGTGAATTAGCGCCCTTCTCTCCGGGTGTCCTTTTATTGATTAGCGCCTTACATCAAGGCGTGTTCTTATTTTGATCGTGTGCACCACTCACATTTGACGCCTTCTGTCAGAGGCGTCCTTTTCACATATAGCGCCTCACACTAAGGCGCGGTTTTACACTGTCTGTAAGCGCCTCACAGTGATTCACGACAGCCGCGCTGTCGTCTCTTCCATTAGTAGCGACTGCTTCAGAGTCGTCTCTTTCCTCTGCGTTCACAGAGACTTGCTTCCTGTGTTTATTCATGCTGGATTGATTCTTACATTCATCATTTGATTATATTGGTGTGATCTACTTATATTATTCTGCATTTTGTGGCATTGGGTTGAGAGACCTCCTCTCTCTACACTAGGATTCCACACACCTCTCTTGGAATCGGGATAACCCTCCATTGAGCATTCCGTCTCTTTGGACCGGAAATTCCTTTTCCAAGACCTCCGTAAGTCCCCGCACCCGTGGATTCCCTCACGGACGCCGGGTTGGTTGTACCTTGAAGTACCCGGAGTTTAGATAGCCCACCGTTGGTGAGGAGAGAGAAAGAACTTAGTTAACCCGGATATCACAATCAAAACTCACAACTAAGTTCTACACTACAAAGAGAGAGGATTGTACATCAATTTAATTCACTCTAATCTCAGACTTGAATCTAAAAGCTTGCGTTCATTACAACTTGTTTGCATAACTTGATTGGATTGAGTGATTACTGCAATTATAATTCCTCCAAAATAAGCTTCTCTGCTCAAACATGCAACTCCGTTCAGGTAAGATTATCAACATGGCAAACTACAGGTATGCCTATGATGATGTGGAAGAGAATATTTTTGATCAATCTTATGAGGCACCCCTCCAAGATTCCATCTATCATGAGGGAAACCACCCTCCATCTCAGGTTCATTATTCTCAAATTCATATGGTTGACACCACAACTCACGAGGTTGAACCCTCTTCTCAAGCTTTACCATCCAATCAGAACACATCGGGGAACACCTCCCCATCCTTCAATGTCAATGATTTGATTCACGCTCTATCTCAGTTAGACGATTCCCAGCGGCAGGCAGTTCAGGCCGCTTTGAAAGGGAAATATGTTCCCTCTTCATCTTCCAATCCCCCTCCGGCCGCGAGTGGCCATCACATTGTTAATGACCGGGCGGTCTTGCACAAACCCCCCTCTTGTCCACCGACGCCCGGTGCGGCCATGCCGGCCCAACAGGCAAGTTATTCCGCGGCTAGGCCCCAATTCTTTCAACCTCCCCAAATTCTAAGGACGCCTATGCCAAATACCTTCATTCCAAATTCGGTCCCGGTCGAGTCAGACACTAATGCTTTGCTCCTTCAGAAATTGGCTAGCATGGAAGAACAACTCAACTAGGTTACTGCTGTCAAGAATGCTCCAGAGATCTCTCTGCCTACATTGCCAGTTTTTCACTTACCACCTTCTGAGATGCCGAATTTTCGGCGATACAATGGAACTGGCAATCCATTTATTCATCTGAAGGATTTTATGTATGAAACATCCTTTTGGCAGGGCAACAAAGCCTCATTGGCTTATTTGTTTAGAAGATCTTAGAGGGGCCAGCCCTCGAGTGGTTCTATTCCTTGATCCGGCAGATGCTAGCAATTTTGATGTGGTTCAAAAGAAATTCTTGCAGAAGTATAGGGACCGGGTTGGACCCTCCCTATCTGTTACAGACTTGGTTGCAGAGAAAATGAAGCCCGAGGAGGACTTCATCATATTTGCTGATAGATGGCGATCAATGGCCGAGAAATTGAAAGATACTTTGTCAGAACCAGAGCAGGTTAAAATGATTATTTCAAATGCAACCCCTCAGTTCCGGCATATATTAGCCATGAACAGATTGACCACCATGGAGGAGCTCTATGAAAGAGCTCGATATATTCAAACTCAGATGAAGGATTCGCCCATCATGGGCATGTTCGAACCGAAACCACGGTTGGTCAAGAAAAATACAAATGTCAACAATAGCGGGCCCACGACTGAGGGCACCGTCATCAATGAGCAAGTTGGCGAGGTCGGCAACCCCACACCTTTTCGCCAATCTAACCCACGACCTCCGCTACCTCCATAACAAAACACCCTCTTCCACTCACCCCCACAACACCAATTTGCTCCTCAACCTTCCCTTGCTCCTCCACAAAACCAAACGCCACATGCAGACCCCTCAGCTCCGCAACAGTACCACCAAGTACCGCCACCCACCAACTATGGCCCACAACAACAACAGCAAAGGAGACCACTTGGCCCCAAAAGGGCCCATTATCCGTCATTGCCAGAAAGTCTCCCAGATATATTTAATGCCATGATGGCTACTAATCTACTCATGCTACCAAAAGAAAGGACAGCGTGGCCCGCTAATGTTGACACGTCCCGTTATTGTGTTTTCCACCGCTCCCCTGGTCACAATATTGACCATTGCTTTCACTTCAAGGACTACATCTATGATTTAAATGACCAGGGTGGCATTAATTGGGATGAGATGAGACAGTTCATCGCTGCTATGAAAGTAAGAAGGCCTCCTCGGCAACAGCAGGCTCAGCAGCCGCAGCAACCAGCTCCACCAGTACAACAGCAAGCTCCAGCACCTCAGCAAGATATGGGGATTGTCCACAACCCATTGCCGGAGCACCAAGCAAATCAGCATGTGAACCCAGTCACATCTCTCCATGAAGTAGAGAGAGGGCAGGGATGGCACGAAGAAAACGCCTCTGTCGGGGCATTCAATCATAATTCAAATCAACCTCCGCGCCTCTTGCGCACGCTTCCTTCTTCTTCTACCCCTCAATTAAGTCGTCCCCTTTTGCGCCCCGTTAACCCATCTGTTCCCACTAATTCCTCATCCTTGCCAACCCGGTCTCTCCTTGCCCGTCCACCACGACCACAGCCTCCGACGCAGCAAACTCCATCATCCGCCACCAACCCTTCTCCATCACCATCTAGGCCACTCCTCATTCGCCCGTCACCAGCACCGGTTACATCCACTACTATCACTCCCCCGCCGGCAAGGACACCTCCACCATTTATACCCCGAACCCTCCTTGTTCAATCCGCTAGCACTTCCCACACTCGGGCACCCCTTCCTACTCCTACGCCTCCTACAGGGGCTGCCTTGTCGAATTCCTCACCGATTTCTTCTTCAAACACTCCTCCACCAATTTTCAATGCTAACACCCCTTCTTCTTCCAATCCTCCCTCCATCCTTGCCCCGACAGAGGCGCGTCGAACCATGGCACCGCTCCGCAGTGGACGGATGTTCCAGCGCATCTTTCCCCAGAGAGAGCAGGAGCCCGCACAGGGGCCAAATGAACAAGAACAGGAGCAAGAGTCCGTGCCAGGCACTCAATATGATTTACTGAAGCATCTTGACCGAACTCCAGCAAGAATCTCTATTCTAGAATTGATTAAGAGGTCAACCACTCATCAATTGGCTTTAAAGGAATACTTACAGAAAGTTATGGTCAATGAGGACATCCCTGCCGAGCAGATAACCACAGTCTTGACGCCCGCTAGCAGTCAGCCGGCAATTACTTTTTATGAACATGAATTGGCACCTCAACCGGTAAGAAAATATGCTTTATGTATCACAGTGGATATCAATAAGGTGGCAGTAAAGTAATGTTTGGTGGACACTGGGGCATCCATCAATGTATTGCCGCCCACCACTTTGAAGATGTGCGGCATTCCAGAAAATCAGATTCGGCCATCTACCATAACAGTCACAGCATACGACAATACTAAGAAACCTCCTTTGGGCATGATAACATTAAAGGTTAGTTTGGGTCCAGCAACAATCACAGTCGATTTTCACATTTTGGATATGGATCCAACATTCAATGGCATCTTGGGTCGCCCCTATATTCAACAGTTAGATGCAGTGCCCTCTACAAATCATCAATGCCTCAAGTTTCCACACAAGGGCCGCATTATCAAGGTGACTAGCATGCCGATTCTGCCTGATGAAGACATACACCTAGCAACGTCAGTTCCTTCTATTTGGCCTTCCAACAAGCCGTTGCTATCAGTATTAGATATCCCTCACCCACGGCCGATGCCACCCGAGACAGTTACAACAGTTGCCATGACACCCCTAACTTCCAAGGGAAGAAGAAGAAGAACACAATGAATACCCCGTTTGGAATATTCTGATGAGAATGGGGTACCAGGTTGGCAAAGGCCTGGGTGTCAATTGTCAGGGCAGAACTAAGCCTGTCAAGCCACAAAGATTGATTGCACGGGGAGGCCTAGGCTATAAAGGACCAAGCAAGAATGAAGAAGAACCATGGGCAGTTATGACCTCCACTCTGAAGATGGATCGCCAACCGCTTACATGGACATTACAGACACATTTTATTAAAGGTGGCGTCCAAAATAATGAGCAGACTACAATAATCACTTCCATGTTAGACTGTCAAGATGTTCATGCTAGACAGTTTGCTCGACATATTGCTCCACTGGTTACATACAAAGCCCTGGAATCTCTAAGGCCTGATAAGAGAAGGAAAATGGATGATCCAGAGTGTGACTGGTATAGATGGTTTGATATGAATGACATCACTATTGCCTTAAGCCGTCTCTTCATGCCGACAGATCCGGAATGGCCGCCACTGATCCACGACTGATTGAAAAGCCTGTTGTGATAACAGACAAGAGGCAGCTGCTGAGTGATTATACAGACACTGGAGAGCCTGATGTACCATATGAAGAAGGATTTACAATAGACAGGCTGTGGGCCGGCCTTTTCTCTTTCACTTCTATGTATCCGTCTCTTCTTTCTCTCTACATTCTCAATTGTTCTCTCGCGTGCCGAGACCGCCTCCGATCATGATCAGCTTTTTCCAAATTCAATGCAAGTCTCTCTTCAATTCCTCCCTTGCTCCTCGAGCACTTCTCCAAACTCTCCATCACACCCCCGCGCGGGTCATCTCTGATTCAATCTTTCTCTAATCTTTCAATCTCCACTCCTCCTTCTATTCTCCCTTCACATTGCTTTCTTCTAGAAAAGGAAAATAAAAATGAAAATAAAGATAAAAATGTAAAAAAAATGCCAAAATTCCAACTTTTTCATCCTCCATCTCTGTTGAGGAGACCTCTTATCTCCTCTCTGAGTGTGCCCCGACCCAGGGGCCGCTCTTCCATGATTCATTGGTAAATCTTTTCTCCCCCTCTGGTGAGGGGTCTTCATCTGTATCCCTTCCTGTATCCACTTTTTCACCTCCTTCCTTCAATCAAGCTAGTTGCTCTTCCTCCTCCAATAATAAAATTCATGGGGTAGTTCCGCATAAGGGATCCAGGGGTAAGCAGATTCCCCGCAGATTTTTGTTGGAGTTAGCCAGAAGGTGCCAGGCTTGTTCATCCCTTCCCGAATTTGTGGAGAATCCGATTATCCTGCCAGAGTTGGAATACGAGGATACTGATGTTTCTTATGAGGGTTTGGGTGTCTTTGAAATTATGAATGATGAAGACCCTATTGAAGAGGGGGAGAAAAGCTATGAAGAATATGAGGACGAGGCTGATGCCTTTGCTAGTGGCATGAGAAGATTTGATGAACCATCAGCCTCAGTAGAGGAACCTACCAAAGAAATAAATTTGGGTACGAAGGAAGACCCTAGGATTGTCCTCATCAGCAAGAATTTGCCAGCCTCCGAAGAGGAGGCGCTTATTTTGGTACTTCAAGAATACAAGGACACGTTTGCGTGGAGTTATGAAGATATGCCTGGATTAGACCCTGCGCTCGTTGAACATTGCCTTACACTTAAGCCAGGGTCTGTCCCGGTCAAGTAACGGTTGAGGCGTTTCCACCCTAACATGGCTTTAAAGATGAAAGAAGAGGTCGACAAGCTTCATAAGGCTAGATTTGTTAGAGTTGTCCTCTATCCGAACTGGGTGGCTAACATCGTCCCGGTCATGAAGAAAGATGGAAAGGTTCGGATTTGTATAGACTTTCGGGACCTCAACCGTGCGTGTCCTAAAGATGACTTCCCCCTCCCTCATATTGATGTTTTGATTGATAATACGGCATGATTTGAAACTCTCTCCTTTATGGATGGCTTTTCGGGTTATAATCAGATTCGCCTGGCTGAAGAAGATCAAGAGAAAACATCGTTCACTACACCTTGGGGTACATATTGCTATGTGGTCATGCCTTTTGGACTCAAGAATGCTGGAGCCACCTATCAGAGGGCTATGATGGCAATTTTTCATGATATGATTCATATTTATATTGAGGTGTATGTGGATGACCTGGTAGTAAAATCAAGAACAAGGATTGAGCATCCTGGGGTTTTAGCTAAAGTCTTGCAAAGATCACGAGAATATCAGTTGAAAATGAACCCCAAAAAGTGTGTATTTGGTGTTTCATCAGGGAAGTTGCTTGGATTTATTGTCAGCAAAAGAAGAATTGAAGTTGATCCCAATAAGGCAAAGGCCATCAGAGATATGCCTCCTCCCAAGAATTTGAAGGAAGTTCGAGGATTAATCGGGAGGTTACAATTTATCCGCCGCTTTGTCTCCCAGCATTCACAAAGATGTAGGCCGTTTTACGAGCTTACTAAGCCGGGGGTCAAGTTTGATTGGGATGACAAGTGTCAAGCAGCTTTTGACGGATTGAAGGATTATCTGGCCAATCCTCCTGTCCTGAGGCCGCCAATTCCGGGCAAACCACTTATCCTCTATGTTTCTGTCCTGGATGACTCTGTAGGTGCTGTCCTAGCTCAAGTGGATGAAGAAGGGAAGGAGAGGGCAGCATACTACTTGTCTAAACTTCTCAACCCTTGTGAGCAGAGGTACTCAGCCATGGAGAAGACTTACGCTGCTTTGGTCTGGGTAGTTCAGAAGTTAAAACACTATTTCTTAGCTCGCGAGGTTCACCTCATTTCTCGCATGAATCCGATTAAATTCCTTCTTGAAAAATCTGTCCTTACCGACCGATTGGCACGCTGGCAAAGTTTTCTCTCTCAATTTGACATCACTTACATTCAACAGAAAGCAATCAAAGGCTATGCCATTGCCGAACATCTTGCTCACCACCCTCTCCCTCGATTTGATCATGTTAATTCAGAGTTTCCAGATGAAGAACTAATGTCCATTAATCAACCCCACAATCTTATGTGGACATTACATTTTGATGGAGCTCTAAATTCCCAAGGAAGAGGGATCGGCATGGTTCTTTTAACACCAGAAGGGGTCACCATCCCATTTGCTGCTCAGCTCACTTTCCTGTCACGAACAATATAGCTGAGTATGAGGCCCTTTTGGCCGGTCTTCAAACCGCTCATAAATATGGTGTTACCCAATTACGAATCGTGGGTGACAGTCAACTCATTCTACGCCAGGTGCTTGTCAAGTGCCGCACTATCAATCCTAAACTCAAGCCCTACCAGGAACTTGCTTCAGCTTATGCCAAACTCTTCACCAAGTTGATCTTCGTCCATGTCCCTCGAAGCCAGAACATCTTAGCTGACGCTCTTGCCTCTTTGGCCTCTGCTTTAGTCTTTCCTCCCCAACGAGATTTTCACGTTCCTCTCATTCATCAGCGTGACACTCCAGCTATTAAGGATCGTGCATTCCTCGACATTAGGGACAAGGTGCTCGAGAAGGTCAGGCGGAGTGAAGCTCTTAAAGGCAAAGAGGTCATGTTGTTAGATTGGGAAGAAGAATTGGCTGATGAAGAGAAACCTTGGTATTATGAGATTGCCAGATATTGCAATGATCAATCCTATCCCGAAGAAGCCACTGTGGAAGAAAGGAAAGCAATCAGAAGAGTGGCTCAACGGTATGTTTTGGTTGGAGGTGTGCTCTATAGAAGAGGGCTCACGGGTGTTTTATTAAGATGCCTCGACGATGATGAATCTGGAAGGTCGTGGAAGAGGCGCATTCAGGAGTGTGTGGTGGTCATGTGAATAGCCAGATGCTAGCTAAGAAGATCCTTAGGCTAGGCTTCTATTGGCCAACTCTAGAAGAGGATTGCTCCATCTATGTTCGAAGGTGTGTTAAGTGTCAACTGCACGCCGACAAGATTCATTCTCCTGCTTCTTCACTCCATCCTATGTCCTCCCCATGGCCTTTCTCCATGTGGGCTTTCGATATCATTGGACCTCTTGGTGACTCGAACCTCCTCACGAAGCAAAAATCATTCATCCTCACGGCAACGGAGTACTTCACCAAGTGGGCGGAAGCGGAAGCATTCGTGGAGATCAAAGCATCAACCGTCTGCAAATTCATAATGAAGAATATCATCGCCAGATTCGGCATACCGAGTACCATCATCACCGACAATGGACCTCAATTCATCTCTCAAGAGCTCAAGGATCTCTGCAACAGGTATAACATTGCATTGCATCATTCTTCTCCCTATTATCCACAGGGCAATGGCCAAGCAGAGGCAACTAATAAAACCTTGATTAAAATTGTTAAAAAGACGTGTGAGGCTAATAAATTCTCGGACTGGCCAGACAAGTTAGTTGAAGCTCTCTGGGCTTATCGCACTTCCATTCGTACCCACACTGGGCAAACCCCTTTCGCCCTTACTTATGGAATGGAAGCGGTAGTCCCTTATGAGATTCTTATTCCATCTTTGCGAGTACAATTGGACAAGGAATTCTCTATTGATGTGCGTCGTGATTCACTCCTTGCCCAGTTGGAACTCCTGGATGAGAAGCGTCTGATCGCCGCTGAGCATGCGCGTGTTTATCAAAACAGGCTTTCACGTTTTTATCAAAAGAAAGTAATTGAGAGAAAATTCAAAGTCGGTGAGATGGTAATTAAGAGAATTTTTGTAAAACCTGGTGGGCCCCGTTCAAAACTTCAACCAAACTGGGAAGGCCCCTTTGTTATAAAAGATGTTTATCCTGGCAATGCTTATAAACTGATTAATGCTGAAGGAGAAGAACTAACTCACCCTTGGAATGGTCTGTACCTTAAGAAATACTACCCCTAATTCAAAATCCAAAAAAAATAGAAATCTTCAGAATCCAAAAAAGAATATAAAATTTCCAAAATCTAATAAAAATCCAAAAAAAATATAATAAAATTTCCAAAATCCAAAAAAAAAATATGTATTGAAAATTTTTCAAAATGGTTGCCATGGTTGTGAGTACGCAAGGTCTGAAGGGTCAAAATTTCGAATTCATTCATCAGTCTTGTTAACTTAAAATGGGGTCGACACCTGCACACACTACACGCTTATCCTTGAACTCAAGCGGTGCAAAGTCGATGGATGGTCAAAACCTGACTAAAGGTGAAGACAATACCCATTCTTTTCTTCTTCGGCCCATAAGGGAGGAAGGGAGGCCTCGGGGTAGACTCGCCAAGCCTGCCCGCCGCCTTAGTAGGTGGAAGTCAGGGCCCAAAAGGGAACAAAAATGCCGCAAAAGCCCAAGTACAATTAGGTTTTTTTATCAATGCAAATCAACTTCAAAGTGAAAGTCAAATTGTGAAAAGAAAAGCATGTCAAGAGGGCAAAGTCCCCGCAAGGAGAACCTTGGGCGTATGCATGCAATATGAAAGAGGCAAAAGGCAACAAAATTTCCCTATGCCAACGACTGAACCCCAACAGGCATAGGGTAGGGGAGGTAGTTTTGCCTCAGGCTTCTCAGAATCCCTTATGGGCTTCCTTATATTTTCTTCCATCTCTTCTTGGTGGTAAGTCATAAACCAGCATGATGGTCGAGACTGACCTAGGAAATTGCACCGCGCGAGATCTTGTGTATGAGTTCAATCATTAGCACGTGGACCCTCTTTTGATTATGCAAGAAAGATTAATGAATCCTAAATGGTGGCCTGGTAGGGCCCAGAGCCCTCGCAGCCTTGACAAACCCAATTTGGAAAACAACAAAAAATTAACGCCTTTGTTTAAGGCGCGTTTAATAGAATTAACGCCTAATGGAAAGGTCGTCTTTTTTAAAATAACGCCCCTGGACAGGTCGTCTTTTCAACAAAAATCAAAAATCTTTTTCAAAATCACGCCGTCACCTAGGGCGTCTTTTATTTAAATAACGACTTAATCTAAGGCGTCTTTTTCAGCAAATAAAAAAATATATAAAAAGGAAAAAAGAAAAAAAAGAAAAAAATGGTGATTTATTCTTCATGAGTGTGCTTGCATTTTTGCATGGGCATCTTTATTATTGTTTGCATGCGTGTGCTTGCATATTGCATCTCCCTTTATCGGTTGTTTCATTTGCCTTATTTGATTAAAGGCTTGGCCCCTTGACCCGTTATCAAGGTCACAAGTAAAACATCCCTTGCTTATTGAGCAAGGGGCCAAGTCGAACAGATGAATTAACCTGTTTATTCAAGTGTGGACTATAGCTGCAGGCACAGGAAAAGTAAAGCAAAAGCGAACAACGTGAAAAAAAAAAGAGAGCAAGTACCCCACAAGTACACAACTACACAAGTGCTCAGGTAACAAAAAATTTCAATCTCATATATATATATACATCATGAATATCTGAGTACAGGTGTGAGGGTGGAGGAGTACAAGTAACAGTCTCTCAGCTCTCGCCTCCACCCTCCTCTCTCCTACTCTCTACCTCGTCCTCGCCGTCCCGAGGTGGCGCTGGTGGAGGGGGCATGGGCCCCCGTGAAGAAGCTGGAACCCGAACCTGGCCCCCTGCCTCGCTCCTCTCTCGAAGGGAAGAGCCCGCCACAAAGGTGGAGCTGGTGAAGCTGTACCCTGCAGCTCGCGCCCGCTCACGCCCTCGCTGGAGACGCTCCTCTGACGCTCGTAGCCGCTCCTGGGTAACGGCTAGCTGGGTCCTCAAGTCTGCCAGCTCACGCTCGCGCGCTGCCACCTGCTCCTGGTACCGGGCACGCTCTGACTGCTGTAGCTCGTGGTGACGCGCACGGTCTGCCAGGTGCTCCTCACGCTCCCGAGCACGCTCCTCGCGCTCTCGCGCACGCTCTCTCCGCTCCAGCTCAAGAGCGACCCGCAGCTCCGCTACGTCCTGAGGCAGCTCCTCCCGCCGCCTCAAAGCCCTCTCCAGCTCCGTGACTCGCTGCTCACGGATCGCCAACTCTGCCCCAGCTAGGGAAGCCCGGGTATGAGCTGCCAGTAACTGTGTAGTCTGCAAACAGGTAAACAAGTCATCAGTTCCACATTTAATGCAATAATTCAGCAATTTATGAAATGAATGCATGGTTAAAAGTAAAACTCACCCGTGTGGCCATCGCCTGCTGGCCCTCCTCGATGCAAGTAAGAGCGGCTCGAAGCTCCTCCGTCTGCAAAACACCTTTTTTTATCAGCACATAATAATAAATAATTGAATGAGGTCTGAGTTTTGAAACTTACCCGTGAGGCGAGGTCGCGCTCTACCGCCTCGGCCTGTGCCACTGCCGCTGCTAGCTGCTCCGCTAGTGCAGTCGCCTCTGCACTAGGCCCTCTCGAGCTAGAGGCCTCTCCCGTATCTCTCCCTACTGCTCCCTGCTGGGCACGCTGCATTCATTAGATTGTCAGTGGCTAATCATCAATAATTCATGAAAAAAAATTCATTTGCATAAATTTAACACTCACCAGGGTCTCAAGGTCCGCCCGTGTGGTGGCCAGCTGGTCCTCCAGGCTGTGTAGGTGGGCCTGGGCATCCATCGCTGCTATGTCTCGTGCATCCTGCATCATTACATATTAGTCACATGATAGATACATAAGCATTTGCATTCAATTAGAAATAATTGCATTCATACATACCCCTAGGACCCTCATCTGGGGTCGGCCGGCGTATACCTCCCAGTAGCGCCGGAGGTACTCAGAGCTGTCAGTCGCCTGGGAGGTGACTCGGGTCCCGCCTCGCCGCCAGTCGGCGTACTGGTCCTCGAACCGCACCCTCCAGTCGATCGCCTTCGTGCGACTGCGCGTCTTCTTCCCGATCCCTCACGGCTCTCCAACTTCTACCCACTCCTGGTGTAGGCCCAGGGTCCTCATCACCAGCCTAAGCAGTAACGGCTCGATCTCGCTCAGGCAATGAACCCAAAGCTCATGCCCAAAACGAGGTCGGCCCGCTACGACCCACGGCTGGCCCTCGTCGGTCATCCCCTCATAGGGCCTCCATCGCACCTGCATCCATAAACATACATTCATCATCATCATCATATTCGCACAAAAATAAAAAAAAATCGCATAACATTCATCATGTGTACCAGTGATGGAGGGAAGTCTCGGAACTCCCTCCGTAACACCCACAGCTCGTAAGAGAGTGGGGCTCCGAAGACTACCGGCAGCCAGCGCCGTGCTAGAGGGAAAGATCCCTCACCTCCAGGCCGTGGGTCGACGCGTCCCATCGGCATGTACAGATGGCTCCAAACCTGCATCCATGCATTGCATTAGTGAGGCATTCACATGCATAAAGTAAAAGAAAAGAAAGAAAAAGATGTGCATACCTGAAGAAAAGGTGAGAAGCCACTGACGGTCGTCTCTCGACCTGTCCCCGTAGACAGGTCGGCTATCAGGTGCGCCAGCAGCGCTGCTCCCCAGGCGTATCTGCCGACTTCCTCTAAGTCCTCGAGGATCCCTAGGAATCGGCAATTGATGACATCGCCCTTTGTGCCGAGCAATAGCCTCCCGAGCATCAAGAATAGGAACCTCCTCAGGTCTCGGTCTGCCCTCTCCCTGTCGGCTGGGTCCTGGCAATAGGCTGCCCTAGCCCCATCAATCAACCTCTGAGAAAACTGCTCTAAGGACTCCCCAGACCTATGTCTAGCATCCCCTAAACCCATCACTGTAGTCAGGTCGGTGCGGAGGATAGTCCTGCACTCGCTAGGTGTCTCATAGACCATCTCTAGCCCTAGCAGCCTCTGGGTAAGCTCAGTATAGTCAGGGTAGGTGATCCCGCTCACTGCCTCACCGTCTACCCTCAACCCAGTAATCCTAGCCACATCCTCTAGGGTAGGAACCATATGACCCCAGGGCATCAGAAATGCCCGGCTAGTCCTATCCCATCTCTCCCTCAAAACCTGGATAAGTGCTAAGTCAGGCCTAATGGGCTCTATGCTAAGGAAGGCCCCGAACCCCATAGCATCTACCCTGGCTCTCTGGAACTCAGGGAGGCCGTAATATGCTGCCCGGACCATGACCCAGGAGATCCGTGTCCTCATCAACCCCTGCATGCATAAAGAAAGAAATTTTGGCTTAATTGTTCAATTATTCATGCTGAAATTCACTTAATTGCCTTGGTTGAGATTTTGATGTTTGATTTAATTAACGACCGCCCCCGGGTCGTGGCTTGTTTAATTGGCACCCCTGAGGGGGGGGCGTGATTTCTAAGAGATGTGAAGACCATATGCTTTCATTAATTAACGACTTAGCCTAGGTCGTTGTTTATTTAAGAGACGCCCCTGTGGGGGGCGTGGTTTTGAGGTTAATTTCTAATTTCTTAAAGATTTTTTTAATTGACGTCCGTCCCAGGGTCGTCATTTGATTAAGTAACGCCTCTGAATGGGACGTTTTTCTTAAATGAGTTTTTTGGGCCTAGAAATATATTCTGGAATTATTTAAATTGACGACCACCCCTATGGTCATTATCTGTTGAATTGACGCCCCGATGGGGGACGTTGTTTTCCAGGGTTTTTTTGAAAATAAAATAAAAACAGCATGCGAGATATAAATCAAGGCATAAATATTGAAGAAATAATTGGAAAAAAATTGAGAAGCATGAAAATAATAAGCATGATGCTAAACATGGTAATTCAAATTCGCGACATGCTACAGGGCGTGTTTCATAAGGCTAATTATTTTCAGAAAATAAAATCAATTGACGACCCAGGGTCGGGCGTCTTCTTCTTAAATCGCGACACCCCTGGGGGCGTCTTCTTTCTGAGTCCCTGGTTTTCTTCTCCCCGAGAGCTATGGAAATAAAAAAAATGGAATAAAATAAAATAAAATAGAAAAGGATGGGGGTGAGGCCTACCTTGTTTCGCTTGGGTCCCGATAGCTCTCCCCGGAGTTGGGGCCTTGGTTGCCGTGGCCGCCGGAGTTGGCCGGGGCGAGCAATGGCCGCCGCCGTGGCCGGCGGTTCCTCATTCCCTTCTTCCCCTCCTTGTTCTTCTTCTCCCTCTTCGCCTTCGCCTTCCTCTTCTTCACTGTCATCTTCTTCATCTCCCACGGCCTCGTCGTCGCCGTGTCCTCCCTCGTCGCCGATCACCATCGTCGGTGCCTCCTCGGCCGCCGCGGGAGGAACCTCCTCCTCGACATGGGCGTGTTCGCCCTCCAAGTCCACGACCTCGGGGGGGCTCACCCGTTGCCGCTTAGGTCCGCCACCGGCCATTGCTTAGGGGGGTGAGGGTTTGAGAGATACAGGGTGAGAAAGAAAGAAAGGGGGTTTTGGTTCGGTTAGGGTTGCAGTGGGAGAGAAGAGAGAAAGAGGGAAAGAGGACGAAGAAGGAAGAAGAAAGGAGGGAAAACTAAGTTGAACGGTCAAAAAAGAATTAACGACTCTGGTAAAGTCGTGTCTTGTTGAAAGGACGACTGGACCAGAGGGCGTCTCTTCCATTGTTAACGAGGTGCTTTGAGGCGTTATTTCGTTTCACATGAGGAACGGCAGACGTCGTCAGAGGCATTTAATGGGAATTGATTGACGTGATGGGAATAATGATTACTGTTTTTGATTAACGACGTGTCTGAAGGCGTCGTTTACATGAAACGTGGCTTACCCTACGGCGTTATTTTTGGATCTTTAACGAATACTTTTTGGAATTTGAATCGAATTAACGCCTTGTTTTAAGTCGTTATTTAGTTAACGCCTATTTCTGAAGGCGTCAATTTCGAGAGCCGATTAATGAGAAGCGACATACACTGAGGCGTCACTTTGGGAATTGACAGCATTGACTAAGGCGTTATTCAGAGCAGAATCACAGATTGTTGGAAGAATTGATCAGAAACATTGTAATTGGCTCAATCAGAATGTTATTATTGATTTATTGATGAAAGAGATTACATTGCTCTAATGAGCCATTTTGGGTCTCAAACTTCTTAAAGCTATTACATATGATTTCCACTGATCTCTGTCTTCTTCCAAGTTCTCCACAGGTTGATGAGTCTTGCATATTTTCCACAGAGCTTGGATTGTGGTGCATTCTTCTCCATCTTCATTGCTGCCGATATCCCTTGCCTTGATAGGAGGGAGATGAGATAGATCCTCGAATATTCGCCGTGGGAGCCCAAGTTGAGGAAGGCATCGGTATGAGTTGTATAGCTCGAATTCTGAAGCACCTATGAGTCTAAGGTCCGTCCCGGGGGAGAATCGTGCGCGGAGTTCTTGAGCTTTGAGTAATCCCGGGGCGCATGTGAACAAATTCTTTGGCATCACTGTGAGATGTTCTCTCCATTCCACTCTTTTCTTGACTTGAGGAACCCGGTTCACCACTCTATTGCTTATTCCCAATGAGCCGATCATGTAAGAAAGTGGGCTTTTTGAGAAGATTCTTGAGGGTTGTTGGGCCGTCTCACATGGATCAAACTTGAAGTGGAGATCTATCCAACTAGATAGTGCTAGCATGCACCCATAGATCGGTCTCCCCATTGCCGCCGAAGTGAGCCCGCTATATAGATAGGCTAATATCGCCGGTCCCACTCTCTCTCCTTCCCAAAGGCTAATTATTGCGCTTAATTGGGATTCATCCAAGAAGTCTTCCGTGGAGGGGAATAAGATTGCTCCCGCCAAGCACACCACGAAAGCCTTTGCCACTCGTTCCACTTCTTCATCTTCTTTAGCTTGATCGGATCGTTTGTACACCCAAGAAGCAAGCTTTAGGAGATTGATTCCCTTGGTAGCTTTGATTTGGTTCACTAAGTTTGGGCTGGGAATTAGATTCGTTAATAGCTCATGTGAAGAAATTTACCTTGGCATGATGGTCATCTTTTCCTCCTCTCCTTGTTTCATCTTCTTTAAGCCCAAGATCATCTCCAATTCCTCTAATAGAATTGTGGCTTCAAAGGTGGAGAATAAGAATGTATGGGTGGAAGGATGGCATATCTCAGCTAAAGCTCCTATAGCTGCCCAATCAAGATAAATTTGATCATAGTGTTTGGCATGGGTGACTAGGCCTAAGAGGTGCCATCTAGATAAGTAGACCCTCATGTCTGAAGAAAATTTGGAGAGTAAGAGAGGCAGCCACTTGATTTTTGTGAACCTCCTTGCACCAGGAACATTGGGATAATCCCGTGGAAAAAGAAAAAGAACAGAGAAAAGGATGAATGCAGAGCAGAAGGATGGTGATGGTATGAGAACAGGAGAACAGATTAATTCGCATACCTGGTTCAATGCGATTCTACTGCTAATATGCCCGTTGATTTCAGACAGCCTAGGAGTAGAGATATTTGATCTCTTAATTGCCCTCTCCATCTTCTAAGGTTATTTCAATGGCCGTCTGCAGGCAGAAAGGCAGCTGTAGCAGTACCTGTGAAAAGAAACAGAGGGTGGACGAGTTGTTTGATTAATCTAAGGGAGTTTCTTCCTTTTTATAGAAGTCTGGAGGGTTTTGAGATCGTTCGAAGCTGCAGGGTTGATTACGATTACAATTAGAACTAGAACTGGGGTTAGCTTTTGACTCAGAGTCGGAAGCATGGTTTTCGGAATTCCGGATAATTGACGACAGTGTTCAGGGCGTCGATTGTTGAATTGACGACTTGACCAAAGTCGTTGTTTATTTAACGCCTCCCTAAGGGTCGTCTTCTTCTTGAGCTCCCAAACGAATTAACGCCTTGATGATAGACGTGTTTTTATATTTTGACGCCCTGATGTCAGTCGTCTCTTATAATTTTGACGCCCCTACCCCCAGTCGTTATTTGTTTGGCTTGCATGTTTGGTCGCTCTGTGCATTTTGATGAACTTAAGTGCTATCTTTTAATTGGAGTTATTTGTGATTAAGCACTTATGATCATGTCTTGCTTTGAATTGAGGATTATTTCTGATCACTTCATGCTTTGAGAGGCCTAATGAATTTTCAAGTGCAGAGGAGTGCAGGTTTTGAGGCGCTTGGATCACTCATGGGAGCATCATCATTCCCATTCTTGTATTTCTTTCCTGTAAGCATTGTTACTATATGGTATCTACGCTATTATAGCATATCAAGGACCTTGTGGTTCTGATGAACCTGGAATTTGAGTTCCCCTTCATCAAAAACGGTGATAATTCCAGGAAAGTCTTGATCACACGGATAGGCCGTTGAGTCGTTAAAGGCTTGGGACGATGGTTCCACTTTCTGAGTTGATGCGCGGACAAACGGGCTTCGGCTTAGTGTCAGCTCAGAGATCTGGATTCTTGACCAAATCTAGATGGCTTAACAATATTATCCTTGATTATTTTCTATTTTTAGTTTGTTTTATCTTTTTCTTTTAGCCCAGCATGCATCATGTAGGACTTTGAGCTTCGTGCTGAAAATCTTCATATTATGGTAATAATGAAGGTCACTCGCTCTCGATTGAGTTGACATGAGATATTCCACTCCAAATCGAGTACTTTATTCTCTCTGAAGCCGCTCAGGCTAGTTCTTCGAAAATGTCCCTTTGCTGGGTCTTCATCTCAATTCCCTTTATTTTTCTGCAAATCCACCTTGGTTGTAGCACGTCCACATTGGCTGGTAACCGCTCTCCAATGGTGCCTCCTTGTCGTGCCCACGCGCACATTTTATGTTCTTAGTTTAGTCTCCTTTATCCAGTAAATTGATGCTTTCTTGGAATCACCTAGAGTTGTTTCACTCAGAATCTCGGAAAGATTTCTAATGTTTAGTGTCTGAGACGTGTCACATCACATCTTGGCATCTACTTATCAGTTCATTCCACTTCATTACACTTTCGCTTCATTTCGTCTCACTCCCTTGCAAAGCAGACGCCAAGGCGGGGCAGCTGTAGACACGCCAAAATTGATGCTATGTTGATCAAAACTCATGTCACCATGTAATGCCCCAAAGTGAACTTCAATATTTCCATAATACGAAGTTTTTCTAATTTTTGCATGTTTTTACGAATTTTCCTGGAATTTTTATAATTAACGACTTTATCTGGGACGTGTTTTAATTAACGGCCTGATCTTAGGCGCGTTTTAAAGAAAGGACGGCTGGTGTCGAGGGCGTCAATTTCTGGTATTTTACGAGCCCCACCCAAATTGGAAAATAAGAATTAACGTCCTTCCTTAGGGCGTGTTTTTGATTAACGCCTTTCTCTCAGGCGCTATTTTATAATTTTCAAATAAGGAAGGTTTTTCTTACTAAAATTGAATCCAGGAATTGACGCCTTTGTCCCAGTCGTGTTTTGAATTAACGCCTTGAATCGGGTCGTCAATTTTAATTAACGCCCTTCTGGGGGTCGTCTCTCACCCTTCCGTATCCGGTTTGAACACAGCTTTCCTGGAGAGTTCCCTACCTTGATTAATCACCTTGCTCGATTGGGGAACTAGAGTCCTTGCCATTAATGATCATTGCTTGTTCTTATCTCATTAGAATACGATGTTGCACCCTATAAATAGCCCCCTGGGTTGAGCTTGCAAAAGGTTGGATGCGGGAAGGAGGAGTTAGAGAAAAAAAAAAGAGAAGCAGAGCAGGCAGAGCAGAGAGTTAGAATTAGCAGAACTATTGGTTCGTTAGCGTTACGAAACCGTAGTTTCTCTCCTTCTTGTGAAGTCTTCTGCTCTCCCTACGGTCATCCTCTTCCTCCTGCTGCCAACATCAACGTGGTTTCCCTTTACTGTTGTCAAGAACAGCAGGGGCCTCTTTCTGTTCGTTTATCTTTATCATCTCATCATCGTTCTGTCGTTGTTCAGCATCATCATATAGTCTTCTCTTGCATTAGTTTTGCTTTGCATCTTCTCCCTTCCCTAATTCTATTAGGCGTTTTGAAATAACCAAAAGGTGCACACTTTATGCTTCACTTTCATCATCCTATTGCTCTTTTGAATTGATACTACACTCACGTTTGGCTGTCCCCTCTTTTCTTTACTTGTTTGTGTCTTTGTTTAAGGGTAATCAAGAGGAAAACCCCCTTCATCGGCCGGCCGGTAGAAGGAGGAGGAAGGAATCTACATCCATCCCGCATCTTCATCATCATCAGGTATTCGCGATCATATTCTTTTTTCTTGAGGTAACCCCTCTGGCGATCACACTCCTTATTAGCACCACGTGCTCCCTCACACTCCTTTTTATCATTCTCTCCCTTCTTCATCTTATTATTATTTTGTCTTAAAAGTGGATTTTCCATGATCTACAACAGACAGTAACATCTTTTCAGCCTATAACTATTATATATTTTTATCATAGTGACGTACGAAAATTATTTCAGAATGTAAAAAAAGCATTTTCTATCATATTGATGTATAAAAAACTACTTTCAGCATGTTAAATCTATTTTCTTATCATATGGTTAATTAATGTATATTTAAATACTCATATCTAAACTCACGATTTTAATTCATAAGCATATATTTCCATAACTAAAACTTGATGTTTTATGATTCTGAGATTAAGCTAAGATATTTAAAAATAAAATTACTATCTTAATTTTTATTCCTACTTACCGTTCATTTTTGAACTCCACGACTTAATGTCGTTAAACATGATGTCTTAAATTGGTATCTACTTTTCTTGTAACTTCTGAAATTTTGTCAAATATGTGCTTATTACAAATAACATATTCTTGAAAATCATTGGCCATATACATTAAAGTGGATGTCTAAACGTACTTGGGATCTTCGGATCCATATGACTCAATGCCTGGCATTAATGTGGCCCGGTCTGGTCCTGGGGGGAGCGTCCGAAAGTACTTGTGCCCATGGGAGTTGATTAACCAACGGTGTGACATTGCACCGAAGTGCATGATAGATTTACTTGATACGGTATTCCACTATTCGTACTTGTTTACTTGTTACTTGTTTACTTGTTACTTGTTTACTTGAAAATTACATGAATTACTTGACTTACGTGAAAATGGCCAATTACATGAAATTATTTACTTGTTCAAAGTCATTACTTGGAAATTCATCTTGATATCATATTATCTCAATTACTTGAAAATTCCATTCATGTTTATACACTTCCCGATACAAGTTAGAAAATTGTTTAAATTGTTAATACTTAAAGATTGTCTGGTTCTTAGAGATATAAAATCCTACTGAGCTTTTATCTCACTCTACGTTTTGGTTAATTGTTGCAGGAAATGAAAATGAACAAGGGAATGGACAAGAGTGAGAGAGTGATTTTCCTTTTTGCCTAGGTTTATGTAGATCATTAGTGTTTTTACAAGAATGGTGTACTTTGGGATTGGAAGTTTGTAATTACCTTTATGGCTTATCAATTAGTGTTGTAAACTTCATTTTGATGGAATAAAAGTACCATTTTCCCATTCATTTTTATCTTTAGAAATAAAATTGTACATGCTCTGATTGACACGATTGTTTACGACTCGTCGCGCCCTCGATATTCAGCGTCGGGGCGTTACAGTCTTTGTGGTATCAGAGCCTAGGTTACATAAAATCTCAGGTTTCACAATTTTAGGTTTATTCTTAAACTTAGGTTATGTTTTAAATCAATATCTAGAAACTTGGATAAGGACTTAAACATTCACGGTAAGCACGGGTAGAAACACGGGTTTAGTTTTAAACAAAAAGATTTATCAAGACATAAATAAATGAATAAAATAATTAAACCTTGTAATTATGGTTACATGTTAATTCTCGTAAATGGCCGTCGAGAGAGCTCAATGGTACGAGATGCAGCGCACTGTTCAAGGCTTAACCCAAGCCCTCCAACAGGTTGCTCAGGGAGGAGCAAACCGAGGAGCCGGAGATTTGCATAGGAATCTTCGAAGCATGAACCCTCCCAAGTTCGCTGGATCTACAGATCCGGATGAAGCCGAACATTGGATTAAGGAGATCGAGAGGATATTCCGATTCATGCAATGCGCTGACGAGGAAAAGGTCCTACTTGCTACTTTCCAACTGGAAAGGGATGCACGTGCCTGGTGGGAATCGGTCGAAACTACTTTACCGCACGACCAAATTCTATGTGAAGAGTTCGTGGAACACTTAAATAGCAAGTATTTCTCCGATCGGGTGCAAGAAAGGAAGGCCGCCGAGTTTGCCGCCTTAAAGCAAAGGGGATTATCGGTCGTCAAATATGAAGCACAATTTTCAAGGTTATCTAGATATGCTCCACATCTCGTGGGTACCGAGAAAATGAACGCAAGGAGATTCTTAAATGGCCTTAAGCCGCAATATATTACTCAACTCGCCCCGATGGATATTCAATTATATTCTGATATGGTACGAAGAGCTCAACTCCTAGAAGATGCAACGGAGTTATCGGATCGCATCCGAGGAAGGGAAGCCAAGAGAGAGCAAGTTACTGGGTCCGGAAGTTTCAAACCTTCCTTCGAGAAGAAAAGGCCCAATGACGGGCGTAACTTTAACGAGGATGGGTGTAATTTCAGCAAGGGTGGACGTAATTTCCAAGGGGACAAGAAGCCGAGGACTTTCGATAAACAAATTGTTCCTTTCTCTGTGCCATCCAAGGAATTATGTAAATATTGCGAGAAGTCCGGACACAAAGCCGAGGAATGCTGGAGAAAACTCGACGCATGTCTTCGATGCGGGAGTCAGGAGCATAGGATCCCGAATTGCCCTCTTCTTAATGAGCAAGCTCCATCACCGGCAAAGCTTCCAATTATTGCAAAGAAGCAAGGGAGACTCCAAGTTCTAATGAATGCGGAACCTATCGAGGAAGGAGGAGTCGTGGAAGGTACTCTTTTCATATTCTCCAAGCCTGCCTCTGTCTTATTTACCACTGGAGCTACACATTCATTTATATCTAGAAGATTTGCTGGTCTTTTACCTATGAAGCCTGTTCCATTAGATTCTACACTTACCATTACTACACCTATTGGAACGGGAACGGAAATCAAATATTTCTATCCTGATAGTGAAATTCTAATTAGCGGTTATAACTTACCCGCTAATTTGGAATGCATGGAGATGGAAGGATATGATGTTATTTTGGGTGCCGATTGGCTATCTACCCATGGAGCTAGTGTAAATTGCAAGTTGGGATGGAAACTTTCATGGGTTACCACGACCTTCTATTTTTGGGTATCAGGCATTCCAAGCACATACCTCTCATTTCGGCCCTCAAAGCCAAGAAATTATTAAGGAAGGGTTGTGCCGGTTTCTTAGTTTCTATCACTATGACCGAGCATACAGAACCCGTTCTAAATGACATTCTTATCGTTCGAGATTATTCTGATGTATTTCTGGACGAGTTGCCTGGTATTCCTCCCGAGAGAGAAGTGGTTTTCTCTATTGATTTAATTCTGGGAGCGGCACCAGTTTCTAAAGCTCCTTATCGAATGTCTGCTGTCGAAATGAAAGAATTAAAGGATCAATTATTGGAATTATTGGAGAAGGGGTTTATCCGATCAAATACTTCACCTTGGGGAGCCCCGGTTCTCTTTGTTAAAAAGAAAGATGGTTCGATGAGACTATGTGTTGATTATCGGCAAATAAATCAACTCACCATCAAGAACAAATATCCTTTAGCGATGATTGATGAATTATTCGACCAGATTTCTGGAGCTCGATATTTCTCAAAGATCGACCTTCGATCTGGTTATCATCAATTGAAGATCAAAGAAAGTGATATTCACAAGACGGCATTCCGAAGTCGGTATGGTCATTATGAGTTCACCGTTATGCCTTTCGGCTTAACAAATGCGCCTGCCGCATTTATGCAATTGATGACCAACGTATTCAGGCCGTACCTCGATCAATTTGTGGTTATATTCATCGACGACATTTTGATCTACTCCAAGTCTAAGGAAGAACATGAGGAACATCTTAAGAAGGCCCTTCAATTATTAAGAGATCACAAACTTTATGCCAAATTAAGCAAGTGTGATTTCTGGTTGGAGGAAGTTTCTTTTCTCGGTCACATAATTTCCTGGAACGGTATCGCCATCGATCCTTCAAAGGTCGAGGCTGTAAAGAACTGGGAAAGACCTACTAGTGTGACGGAAATCCGAAGTGATGCGGGACGGACACTGGGACCGACTCTACGTGGTATGGACCTCGGACTCTAGATGCGGACACGACCAGCAACACATGATGGGAGAGACATTAGGCCCGACACGGAGAGCTCCTATGGGCTATACGTCGCTAACAAGACGCAAGCTCACTCGTCATCCCAAGCGAGGGAAACGCGGATCGTGCGCGGTTGAAGAACCGGCAGAGTTCAAGGTATTCAGACTCACTTCCGGACTCAGATCGAGTCGCGGGACGGGTCACTCTCACACTCACAGCGGTGACATGGACACACGGGCTAGTACCTATCGCTCTCGGCAGCGGCAAAAGACCGTATACTAGCTAAGCAAATGAACACCAAGAGGCTCGAACCATTACCTCCACGCACCCGGCGTGGCGAAGACAACCCCGGCCGAATTACGGACTCCCGGTTAACAAAGATTACAGCAATACACTAAGTCGACCCACTCCACGCAGGGAGGTAAAAGGTCACATGTGGGGTCCGGGAATCACGCAACTCGGGTTGACGGGCAGCATCTTGATGTCGCCCGGCGGTGCCGAACTCCGCGTTTTCGTGCTTTCCGAACAGCAGCTTCTACGGGCCCGCGGGGCCCACGGACGGCGCTGCCCTCCGGATCTGAGGGGGTGGGACCCACTATGATGGGGACCTCTGGTGGCGCACCTCCACAGACGGTGGTCGGCCGGGAACACCGATCGGGGGTCGATCGGCCCCGATTCCCAACTCTTGAACTAATAACCCACGGATTTTGGTTGCTGTCTTCCGGCGCGTGCTCCAGCGAAAACGGCCGCTGCGATCAATCCCGATGTCGGATCAGGACGCATGAGCTATCGTTGGAAAGCTCTCTTCAAATGCTTCAATCTAGACCCAGAGAGATCTGCTGGATCTGGTCGGATCAGAACTTTATTGAATTTACAATTCCCTATTGTACAATAACCGAAATCTCAGATCTACAGGGCACTTGTCTGAGAATCACCATTGACCGCCTAGTAAACCTCCGATTCAGCTCATGAGTTCTTCATCAAAGTTATGGGAAATTGAAGCAGAAAAACGGTGATATTTTGTGTGGACTGATTGGAGGTGTTTGTGATTTGTTATGATTTGTTTACTGGAGGGTGATCGGATCTGGGAACTGGCAGAAAGTACTGTAGCGGGAGAAGATCTCGATTTTTATAAAATATGAGATGGCCTCCCAAAAATTCAAGAAAATTTGGGGACGGTGGGGTTGGTGGACAAAACTGTCAGTAAAATTCGGAGATCTAACAAAAATCAGAAATAGGTCCGAACACTGGAAACACAGGGCGGGTGGAAGTTGAAACAGCAGGCAGATAGATCTAAAAATTAAGGTTGGACGAAAATAAAAAAACATCAAATGGGATCTTTACGACCAACCAAAATTTTTGGGATGTTCTTGACACCTCTGGAGCATCCCCTAAAATCCCCAGGTCGATCTGAGCTCGTGGCTAACACAGAGAATTCATGGAAGCTGCTGTGGTCGGATGAAGGCAGAACTCCGGCGATCTCGGCGGTGATGCGATGGCGGCTAGTGGCGGCGGCGGCGGCGACCGGAACTGATAGGGTGGAGTCACACCACCAAGAAGCAACCTTCACAGCTGCAAGGGGGAGAGGGAGAGAGGAAGGGGGCGGCCTAGGCCATGCTCCAACAATTTTCAAGTTTAAAATGGCATTAAATTCTATCAAAATGGAAAATACAAGCTTATATAGGTTACATCTCAAATCCATCCTCCACCGTTGGATCTAAGGAAGGGAAATGGAGGGCCTGGATTGAGTGTGACCAACACACAAAATTCATAATAAAAAAATAAGGGGAGGGGCGCACCATTGACTAGGGGGGGAAGAAGCTTGACATGGTAGGTGGGGTGGGTGGCCAAAATGTGGACTTTCCAAGCCACTTGTCCCCCACTTGGCCCACCCTTCTAGAAGCCTCCATGTGGAAGGTTGACTGACCCCACACGGGACCCTAGGCTGAGGTGGCTCAATGGGATGGGGCCTGGGGGGCCCGTGGGGTCCACGGGGTCCAAATTACACATAAGCCCCTCTTACAATCAAAATAGCAAACCGAATTCAATGAAATAAACACAAATTACACACACATGAAGTCTAACTAAATATGATAAATGGGGAGGCTCAAGGCGGAGTCTCCAGGCTGTATCCGAGCCAGATGGACGCTGAGGTGGCTCGAGTCGTGCTCCGTGTGCGGTACCGGTGGCTCGGCGTGTCGCGCAGCTCAACTGCTCGGGTGTCCGCACCACGAAGCTTCTTGGGATTGGCTAGATATTATCGAAGATTTATCAAGGATTTCTCAAAGATCGCAGTATCTTTAACAAGATTGACAAGGAAGGAAAATCCTTTTATCTAGTCCGAGGAATGCGAGAAAAACTTTCAAACTTTAAAGGATTGTCTGACGACTGCTCCTATTCTTACATTACCTACGGAAGGAGGAGGATTTGAAGTATATGCTGATGCATCTGGAATTGGCCTAGGTTGCATATTAATGTAACATGGCAACGTCATAGGTTATTCCTCACGGCAATTGAAGAAGTACGAGAAACATTATTCCGTACATGACCTAGAATTGGCAGCTGTGGTCTTTGCTTTGAAGATCTGGCGACATTACCTCTATGGTGAAGCCTTTACGGTGTATTCTGATCACAAGAGTCTCAAATATTTATTCTCTCAAAAGGAGCTCAATATGAGACAAGGACGGTGGTTGGAATATTTAAAGGATTTCGACTTCTCCATACAATATCACCCAGGAAAAGGCAATGCCGTAGCTGATGCACTTAGACGAAAACCAATGGCTTTAATATTGAGGATGATGGTTAAAGAATGACATCTACTTGAAGAAATGGCCAACTTAAACATCAATATGGAGGAGAAGGAAGACAGAGTCTTTATTGCTAATATTCGACTCCAACCCGAGTTACTCTCGGAAATCAAGGAACGGCAAGTTGATGATCCGTTGATCGTGAAAATTAAAGACAAATTAGATCAACGACCGGATTTCCTTCTGGCTGATGATGGAAGGCTATTATTCAAAGGAAGAACTTGTATACCCGATTGTTCTACTAACAAGGGTAAAATCCTAGAGGAAGCACATCGGTCAAGGTACACTATTCACCCCGGTGTTAAAAAAATGTACCAAGACCTCAAGAGAACATTCTGGTGGCCTAATATGAAGAGAGAGGTAGCCGAGTTCGTAAGCCGATGTTTGGTTTATCAACAAGTCAAGGCCGAACACCTCAAACCGGCTGGCAAGCTCAAGCCTCTCGAAATACCGGAATGGAAATGGGATAGTATCGGTATGGACTTCATTGTTGGATTACCGAAGACCCGAAGTGGTTTTGATGCTATATGGGTAATTGTGAATCGGCTAACAAAGTCCGCTCATTTTTTACCTATCAAAACTAGATGGACCGTGGATGTTCTAGCCACTTTATATATCAAGGAGATCGTAAGGCTGCATGGTATTCCAAGCTCTATTATTTCGGACTGAGATCCGAGATTCACCTCTCATTTCTGGAAGGGTTTACAATCGTCAATGGGTACTAGACTAAGGTTTAGTACGACTTTTCACCCTCAGACGGATGGACAAACCGAGAGGACGAATCAAATTATTGAAGATATGTTGAGAGCCTGCATGATTGACTTCGGTGGTAGTTGGCATGAACACTTACCGCTGACTGAGTTCGCTTATAACAATAACTATCAGTCGAGTATTCAAATGGCACCATTCGAAGCATTATATGGCCGAAGTTGCAGATCGTGTTAGTGTTGGTGTGCTACAGGCCAATTTCGGGTCGGGTAGGCCCAATAGTTGTACGATCTTGTTCATTAATAAAGTGGTGTTTGAGCGTAAATATGCGATTGCGTTACTTTACGTTGTCCCTAGGATATGTGGTTGTAAAGTCAGCTCGAGATTGGATCTCGGACATGAGACTTACTTTACATGAACACATACCTTAAACTGTTCCTGGTTGGAGGGTAATCACTCGGGGGCTTTGATTACCTATTAAACCAGTACACATGATGTGTCAGTGACCAGTCTCATGGTCATTGGTGCGGGGCACCAACACATATGTGTATGTGTATGTCCTTGGAGGATGTGCACTGAACTGATCCGCTATTGGATCTTCAGATGGTTGATTATACCTAATGTCAATTGAAGATCCAACGGTCACAGTAGCATCGTTGGTCCTTTGACCTGAGACATTGATCGGATCTTGCACGAGGACTGGAATGGTTTAATTACTTAGCTAAGTGACTTTAACCATAAGTCATGAGTTGCCGAGTCATTAACCACTCCAGGATACGTGTGAAGATCATCAATGGTCAAGATGGGATCGCTCACTGTCGGGTATATATCAGACAGTTAATGGGTCATGACATTGACGCTCCGTTAAATCCCTGGCCAGGGTCGTGTGAGTTCGTTTAGAACGGACGTCATACACTTTAAGGAGGTCATAGTCAAATGACACGATCATGGGGTTTGACAGAAACCATACCCTCGATCGTACCAGACTCATAGAAGGAGCGAGGGATTATATCGATGCGGTAACTATGGACTTACAGGTACTGGACAGGCTGGTTTAAACCCGGCGTCCTCTAGGATCACGCGGATTTACTTGACCCAACGTGATCGTAGGTTCGGAATGAATTAAACTATTATTCGGCTCTTGTAGAAGTGAATAATATGTTTAATTTACTTCTAATTGGGAATTAGAAGTTAATGGGCCTTAAACTAGAGTGACTATGGGCCTAGAGGATCACACATAATAGATTCTTAGGTGACGGATAATTATTATACAAGTGTATGTATTATTTCCATTTAATTCCTTTTGGAAAGGAGTGTAAACGGAGTTTAATACATATGTATAATATGAGATAGGACATATATACAGTTTCGGTCTTTTAGAACCCTTTTCTAATAAACCTAAACTCTATATATAGCCATCTACGTGAAGCTCATTCGAGCCTTCACTTCTTCCAACCTCTTAAGCTTAAGCAAGCACATAAGCTTAAGAGGAGGATTAGCCTCCCCCTTTCTCCCTCTTGCTCTCTCTCTCTCTCCAGAAGGTGATAGAGCCGGGAAAGGTCGTGCCGGGGAGGTACCGTCGCTGCGCAAGGGTCCGTGTGGATCTGTTCTAGAGGCCGTACAGCTGTGCGGCTCGGTTTCTCTGCATCGGGCTTAGCGGACAGCGTCGTTCCGCGCAAGGTGAAACACGCAACCCGTAATTAGGGTATTAGAAACACCGATTAGAGCACAAATTAAGCTTTCCATAACACCGGGATCGGGCAAATAAAATTTTTGTTATTCACTGCGTCGCCCGTAGGTGCTGTGCGAAACCTTACAGATCGCCTCTATGCTGGAGCGAGGTTGGTGACACGGGATTGCTTGGTCCCGACATTGTACAAGACACAACTGACAAAATCCACTTAATACAAGAAAGGCTAAAGGTCGCCCAATCAAGGTAAAAGAGCTACGCCGACAATCGGAGGAGAGACCTTGAATTCCAAGTGGGGGAGCATGTCTTCTTAAAGATCTCACCCACCCATGGAATTAGAAGATTCGGCATCAAAGGAAAGCTAAGTCCGAGATTTATCGGCCCTTTCGAGATTCTGGAGAGAATCGGCGAGGTAGCATACAAGCTGGCCTTACCTCCACAACTGGCCGGTGTACATGACGTATTCCATGTATCCATGCTAAGGAAATACGTCTATGATCCTTCACATGTGATTCGATTTGAAGAATTGAAACTCCAAAAAGACTTATCTTATGAAGAAAGATCGATCGAGATACTGGATCGGAAATTACACCAACTGAGAAATCGGGCCATACCGATGGTGAAAGTCCAATGGAGCAAGCGTGGATTCGAGGAAGTAACATGGGAATTGGAAGAATCTATCAAGAAGAAATACCTAGATTTAATCTCAGGTTAGAAATCCGACCTTTCTACTCGAATTTTTGAATTTTAGTTATATAATATGAATTTGGAGGACGAAATTCTTTTAAGTGGGGGAGGATGTAGAAACCTGATAATTAAACATGAGAAATAAAATTTTCAATTTCATTATGTAATTAAAATTTTCATGAAATAATTAAATTATATTTTTTCTATATGAAATAAATTAGTTTATTGAATTTACTTGAATTAACTAGAAGTAAATAGAGATTAAGTGCTTTAAACTTTAGATAAATCATAGAAAGCGCAATAAAAGTCCATATAATGGACTGGGATCACAATTGGCCCATTGGATAATCCATAATGGACTGGATTAATATATTAAAAGATTTATTAAAGGTTAAATTGACCTAAATTCGTAACATGTGTTTAATATGATATTTAAGAGATTAAAATAACTCCATTTCTAGAAGATTGACTCAAGAATCAACCCTTACCTAACAGCCCACCTTGGACCAGCCATTTTTACATTATTTTCACACCGAAGATGTGCTAGATTAAGAGGAGATATGTCATTTTTCTTCTAATTCGGACTTAATGGGTTTGGTGGAATTAGGTGAGGAATCTTGACAAATTTGGCCAAGTTTTTTGCTATAAATAGAACCCCATTCGACCCTCAAAACATCCCTGGAGGTTAAGTATATGCTGCTGCGAAGATTGGTGGAGATTTGAAGGAAGATTTGGAAGATCAAAGGGTTTTCTTATATTTGGGGATATTTTTTTAGATCCGCCTAAAGGTAGGTGTCTCTCAGGCTAAACTCTAATTAAAACATGCTACCTTGTGTATTTTTCTGTCCTCTTTCCATTGATAGCTCATTTATTAAATTATGTTATGAAATGAGCAAGTTATGGTCATTTGATTGGAGGGGTATTCCTATTTTTTCATCTGGTCTAGAACGTGCTATACCTCAGTAGCGCGTTCTGAACGTGCCAGCCCGACCCAGCGCGTTCAGACAGACCCCGTCTCTTTGACCAAAAATTTTAAAATATACATAAAATAATGTAATAATACTTTTCTTATCGCGCTATACCTGACTAGCGCGTTCTTCATGAACACGCTAGTCTCGGCTAGCGCGTTCATACCCTTAACCCCGGATGACCAGAAATCAAAAGTATAATATTTCTAATATATATATATAATACATAAAGTGTTTATATATATATCAGGAGTCTATATCTATTATGGTTTATACCAAACCTATCTCTTTCATTTAGTTTTTAAATTTTTTAAATATATACATCTGTTCATGAACGCGCTAGTCAAGGATAGCGCGTTCATCCTTTTAAACCCGGATGACCAGGGGTCAAAAGTATAATATTTCTAATATATATATATATAATACATAAAGTATTTATATATATATTAGGAGTCTATATCTATTATGGTTTATACCGAACCTATCTCTTTCCTTTAGTTTTTAAAAATTTTAAATATATATATATATATGTTTCTGAACGCGTCACTCTTGACTAGCACGTTCTTCATTAACGCGCTAGTCTCGGCTAGCGCGTTCATAAAAATTTTTTCAAAAATTTTGGTGATCAAAAATATAATATTTGAATATATATATATACTGTATTTATATATGCTGTATGAACGCGACCCTGAGCTATAGCGCGTTCACAGACAGTAACATCTTTTCAGCCTATAACTATTATATTTTTTTATCATAGTGACGTACGAAAATTATTTCAGAATGTAAAAAAAGTATTTTCTATCATATTGATGTATAAAAAATTACTTTCAACATGTTAAATCTATTTTCTTATCATATGGTTAATTAATGTATGATTAAATACTCATATCTAAACTCATGATTTTAATACATAAGCATATATTTCCATAACAAAAACTTGATGTTTTATGATTCTGAGATTAAGTTAAGATATTTAAAAATAAAATTACTATCTTAATTTTTCTTCCTACTTACCGTTCATTTTTGAACTCCACGACTTAATGTCGTTAAACATGATGCCTTAAATTATTATCTACTTTTCTTGCAACTTCTGAAATTTTGTCAAATCTATACTTATTACAAACAACATATTTTTGAAAATCATTAGCCATATACATTAAAGTGGATGTCTAAACGTATTTGGGATCTTCGGATCTATATGACTCAATACCTGGCATTAATGGGGCCCGGTCTGGTCCTAGGGGGAGCGCCCGAAAGTACTTGTGCCCATGGGAGTTGATTGACCAACGGTGTGGTATTACACCGAAGTGCATGATAGATTTACTTGATACGGCATTCCACTATTCGTACTTATTTACTTGTTACTTGTTTACTTAAAAATTACATGAATTACTTGATTTACGTGAAAATGACCAATTACATGAAATTCTTTACTTGTTCAAAGTCATTACTTGGAAATTCATCTTGATATCATATTATCTCAATTACTTAGAAATTCCATTCATGTTTATACACTTCCCGATACAAGTTAGAAAATTGTTTAAATTGTTAATACTTAAAGATTGCATGGTTCTTAGAGATATAAAATCCTACTGAGCTTTTAGCTCACCCTACGTTTTGGTTAATTATTGCAGGAAATGAAAATGAACAAGGGAATGGACAAGAGTGAGAGAGTGATTTTCCTTTTTACCTAGGCTTATGTAGATCATTAGTGTTTTTACAAGAATGATGTACTTTGGGATTGGAAGTTTGTAATTACCTTTATGGCTTATCAATTAGTGTTGTAAACTTCATTTTGATGGAATAAAAGTATCATTTTCCCATTCATTTCTATCTTTAGAAATAAAATTGTACATGCTCTGATTGACACGATTGTTTACGACTCGTCGCGCCCTCGATATTCCGCGTCGGGGCGTGACAAGTCTAGCCCGGCACACCCTAGCCACTGTTTCCCCAGTGCATTTGTGACTTGAGTTAGTCTAGTGGCTTCTCGTTCGGTGTTTTCTCTGAGTTTTCTGAAGTCTTCTCAAAGGTGGTTGCCCCGGCACACACCTCAAATTGTTGGGTCATGCCACTCCTTGTGGGCGTGTCCCCTTTCACTCCCTTACCATCCTGGTCAAGGGGAGATGCTGCCGAATTTTTGTCCGAAATAACAACATGTTAAAAGACAAAAGGAAGCAACATACAAATAAAATAAACAACAATAAAACATTCTAATCAAGACAAAGGAGCTATACAAGGCTAAGAGAATTGAACTACTAAACATGGCTTTGGACTTAACTACATAGTAGGGAGTGGGAAACCTGATTGTCTGAGGCCCTCCGTCAAAAAATTGCATGAATAAGGGACCTTCTCTCAAGCCCTGCTTCACCCATCTGGACGTTACCCTATCTACATTGACCTTTCAGCCCCTAGCCCGGCACACTCATTCCTCACCTCCATTCCCGTCCAGCGGTGCACCCCCCCAGCTCACGCCCTGGCCGGCACATCCTTCCCTTATGCTTCAAGCAGTACACCCTCAACTCACCTCTCCCAGTGGTACATCCTCAGTCTACCTTCTCAGCGGCACACTCTCCAGCGGTACACACCCCTAAATCATCCTCCAATGGCACACTCTTCATCCTCTAGCGGTACACCCCCCCTCTTGGCCGGCACACTCTCATCTGCTTCAGCGGTATGCCCCTAAATCATCCTCCAGCGGTACACTCTCCACCTCACCCATTCCTCCACATGCACCCCAAATGCAACAAAAAATAACAATAACAACAAAATCACAAAGAAGGGATAAATAACAATAATAATGAAATAATAATAATAATAATAATAAAGTCAAAATAAATAAATAAATAAATAATAATAACAATAAAGAAATAAGTAATAATAGTAACCAACTCAATAAAAAAATAAATAAATAAGCAAATAATAATAAAAAACAATCATAAATAAATAATAATAACAAACTCACCAAAAAAATATAAAATAATAAAACAATAATAATAAAAGTTCAAACAATAATAAAACGATAAGATATGCTCCGCAGCCTCGTTTCTCCTCAAGACCCGGTGTATAGGGAACATTAACGCCGCCCCTCCAAGTCGGGTTCGGGCCTTGGGAGCCATCCCAATATGGCCGTAATTCGACATTATTTTGGGCCGATAGTTTGTCAAATCGGACCCGTTCTCATTGGGATTCATTTCCGCTCTTTCATTGAGATTGCCGTAAACTCGGCATACATTTCTACGGGTTTACTTCCGTTTACGTCGTGCCTTCAATACGGACTTTTGTCCGAACATAAAGTGGTCCATGAATGACCGACAAAACCTGAATGGAACGAGAAGACTCTCGTCACCCTCGGACCCTTTGCATGGGAATATCAAAAAGACCTTCGTGAGTCACGCTTAGACCTCGGATTCGTCCCAATCATGGTCGTTGCCTGACCCAAATCTTAGGCCTACAGCCCGCTATCTTTGAATACGTCTTTGTTTTGGGATCTAGTCCCGGGACACCTTCCCGTCGCCCTTCGGCACCGGAAATATTAATGATGCCCACGCAAGTCTCGTTTGGACCGCGGGAGACGCCCCCGGTATGGTCCTAACTCGATCTCGCACCGGGCCAATAAATTCGTATGGTCCTGACTGCTACACTAGCCTGCTATCCAAAAAATGCCAAAAATATGAAAAATTAGAAAAATACATTCCTACGATCCTCGGAATACGCGCATCGCACTGGTACAGTCCCGGAGGAGGAGAACGCAACGGTTCACCCGTAAATCCGTTCCGCAGGTCCTTCAGAGAAAAATACGTGTAAATCACGAAACAAGTTTCGGGACGTCCGAAACTGATCCGAAACTCACGGATCCAGATTCGAAAAATGTCCGAAAAACTCGGGACATTACACCCCTCTTCTGCCCCCCCTCCCTCCTCAACTCTAGGGTGTCCATTGGGAGGGAGAGAGAGAGAGAGAGATAATCCAACGGTAGATTAATAATTTCATCTTTTAACTCGTGCTTAACTCAAGTTAACTCAACCGAATTTACAGTAGGGATATAATTGTAACAATTAATAGTAAATGAAGGATATTTTTGATAATATACTTAAATGAGAAATATATTTGACATAACTGATATTTATAGAGATATTTATAAAAAACCCTTATATATATATCATGAACATTTCTTGTGTTTTACAAGGGATTTCTGTATTTCTTATTTGCCATTATATTTTGTGATAAGTAATAATTGTATCTTCATGTTTCGAATACCGTCAGAACAAAAAAATAGTTTGATGGAAATATGACTGAGATATAAAATAGAAGAATTTTCTAATATATGCAGTAAAACTTGTAATTAATGTTTTAGAGGTGTGTGTTATATTAGTGATGTCTTCTCTTGACCTATCTGACATTAAGATAAACAAATAACAGGTGATTATAGGATTAGAAGTGGTGAAATAAGGTTTATTACAAAACTGGAGCTCATGAAACTCATATACTTCCTGCGCTCGATCTTATAATATTGTTTGTCACGAAGAATTCTGAAAGGGAGATTGCACGTAAACATGTTGCCATCTAACTTGTCACATGAAGTTATTCGCACAGGTTGTACACGTACGAGCAGCTGCCAGAATTTTTTATGCCCGGCAACACACGACTCACACAAGCCTAGTTGCTAACTTGCGAAATAGGAAAATGAGATTAAAGTAATACTGTTGGCTAGCATAATCTTTTAACACATACACACCATTATTAACCGTAGAGAAACTTACGTACTATTTGTAGGAATATTTGTGATATTTGTGATGTTCTTTTGATTCATTTACATCATGGTGACACAAACAACTACGCAAGGAGGACTACTCATAAACTTTGAGAAATAAAACTCAATTTAGGACCATTTGTTCTCTTGATTCATTTACATCATGGTTTGTGTGAAGAAGATACAAACAACTACACAAGGAGGACTACTTACAAACTTTTGGAAAAAAAAAACTCAGTTTAAGACCATTTTAATGCAAATTAAAGTAAAAAATTCTTACACATGACGGTGGATATTGATCGCAAATTTATATATGCGGTTAATGAAACTGAGGAGGGTGTATCTCGCCAATCCATTAGAGCTCACCTGGTCGGCCCACCAGGGAGGTCCAACTATCTAGGCCCGCTATCCCACACGTCAACCCAACACCTTTCCTGCTCCATCGCAGGCCTGGCACATGCGTCGTATCTGCGTGTGCCTCTCTCGTCAACGTCCACTACGAACGTCCCCGACATCGCATTATGGCGGAAGGCGCACTAATCCGATGACAGAAAGGGAGAACACCACCCATGCCGCTATCTTTGACAAAGCATACTCACGCCCCCTCTGATGAGCTTTGCCGTATTAATGACCAATGCGTCCTACCACATTAATGGCGGAGCTGCTCTTCCAGTGAAGATACGACGAGCCAGCGCCTACACCTCCCTGTCTCGTCAGGCACGCGAGCTAGGAAGCTCACGTCTCCTCTAGTCACGACAACCCAACGGTCAGCTCCTCGGCAACGGTATAAATAGAGTTCTGGCTCAAACGACTAGAGAGGTATGCGACCTCATCCCCTCAAGCCCTCACTCTCTCACTCTGGTCTCCCTCCCTCTCTTCCACTCTCTTGGGTGTTCGTCGCCTTCTCCCACTATTATCTGACTTGACCATCGGAGGGTTGTACTCTTTTGACTCTTTATTTGTGGCTGTAGGTCCTTTCCCGGTGAATGCTCTTTTCTTCCCAGTGAAATAAATATTTGGAGGTGTGATTCATGATTTGACAATCAATTCTCGACCACTATGGCAACTAAAGACAAATGAAGACCTCACAGCTTAGAGTGGTGGTCTCGTCACCTCCCTCCTCTAGTTAATCTTGCACTATCTATCGTCGTTTAAAAAATGACTAGTTAAAAAATAAAAATAAATAAAAATTCTAAATACCTTATAAGTTTTTTTGCATGCATTCCGCTTACAATATTCTATTTTTACACGTATATCTTTGATTTACATAAATTGTCAAAAATATCCTGAATTTATCGATCCAAACAGTCATTTATACAACTTTGATGCTTACACCGTCAACTTTGAAAATATCATAAAAACTGTTAATACATACAAAAATTTTAAAATACTCTCAAGACCATGTGATCTCATCGGATCTCTATAGTACTCAACTCGAGAATAGGTTCATAATTTCCACGATTAAACTATACTCATATTATGACGAGGGTATGACGTTGACTATTTAGATACATTTAGAGATATTTTTGAGAAATCATATAATTCAGAGATATATATGCAGAAACATATGGTTATAGAGATATATGTGTAAAAAGATCTTACTTTATATGAATTCAATTTTAAGAAAGAATTACCGAAAATTTCAACATTTTACATGAATTTGAGCAGCCTGTAAACGTTATCCCTTCAAGTGTGACCACCCCAACAAGGCCGCCCCCCGGTGCCCGTTACCACAAGAAGCCCTCTTTGCGCTGCTGTTCCGGATGACGGGACGGCAGCAAAGCCGGTCTTGTCTTCGCGCCCCCCTTGAAGACTGTCCGACGGTGGGTGCCCCCTCCGCGATGCGGATTAAAAAGCGCGCAGCCCTTTTTGGTTTCTTTCTTCTGTTTGAAGAGTTGGTTGTGCCCCCATACGTCACGCATGCCCGCGCCGCGACTCGCGAGTCGCACGAACTCGGGAAGTCCGATTTGAGAAAAAAAAAAGAAAAAGAAAAAAAATCTATCATAACAGAAATGTTTCCGACAAATTACGATTATTCCTTTCCTGTGTGAACCCGTCTGTGCTCAACGTAATATTCAAACCTTTCTTTACAAACCGCATGGTTAGTGTGAAGAAATAGGAGTATTATTTATACAGAGAATCACGTACATTTCTTTAAAATCTATCTTATCCCATCAAATATTCTTATATTCTTTAAAGTTGTCACATATATCACCATTAGAATTATATAATTCTACCGTCATCGGCCAGGTCATCATCCCCTGTGGCGTGTGCTGGTATATATGCACCAAGGGACTTCGGCACTTCAGAAAAGTCCATGGGTGCCGTTCACGGTTGGCGGCACTCCCCGTCCTTGTTCCCCCGGAACAACCTTCTCCTCGAGCCCGTTACCCCGCTCCCCGCTGCCGCGCGCTCTCTCTCTCCTTTCAACCTCGCCGGGCTCACTGCAAGAGTCGCCGGCGCGCCGTAGCCCGCAGTTGCCGCGTCCACGCATGTGCAAAACCAGGAAGGATACCCTCGCCGCCGCTCCCGGACCCAAGCCCCGCACACCCACTCGCTCCTCCACTAACCCCTCCGGCGCCACGTTGCCCCCTCCCCACTCCCCCACCGCCCTGATCAGCACCAGCTTCCCGACCACCACGAGCGACGCCGACACCACCGGCGGGGGGCCCCCCGCCGGCTCGTCTTCCTCTAAGCCCTCCTCCTCCTCCACCTCCTCCGGCCACTTCTCCATAGGCAGCCTCCGGGAGATGCTCCCCCAGCCCCCCAACCTCTACGACTTCTCTGAGATCTGCGCCGCCACCAACAATTTCCTCGGCAAGCGCCTCTCCTCTTCCACCTCCAACTCTTGGCGCTGCAACCTCCGGGGGAAGGACGCCGTCGTGTTCCAGCGCCGGTTCCGCGGCGAGCCCGCCGCGCTCCGCCGCCGCCTCGCCGCGTCCTCCAAGATCCACCACAACAGCATCGTCCGCCTCCTCGGCGCCGCCCTCGGCGGCGAATACATCTACCTCGCCTATGAGTACATCCACGGCGCCAGCCTCGCCGACTGCCTCAGGAACCCCATGAACCCCGCCTACACGCCCCTCGCCGCCTGGGTCGACCGAATGCAGGTGGCCACCGACCTGGCGCAGGGCCTCCAGTACATCCACCACTTCACCGCCACCGGCATGGCGGTGGCGCCCTCCTCGATGCCCGGCAAGTCGGACGGCCACAAGGGCGTCTCCCGCCGCCGCCCCGTCCACAACCGGATTAAGAGCTCCAGCGTCATGATCACGGAGCCCCTACACCGCGCCAAGATCTGCCACTTCGGCGCCGCGGAGTTGGCAGGGGAGATCCCTAGTTCTTCTGATTCCGAAGATGACCAGATGGAGGGGAAGAGCAGAGCCTGCAAGGACGACGAGATCCACGAGATCGGTGAAAGCCCACCCGCCACCCCTCTCTCATCCAAGCTGCAGAGGTCCGGCAGCCGTAAGCTGAGGTTCGAGGGGACGAGGGGTTACATCGCGCCGGAGGTCCGCGACGGCGGGTCCCCGACCCAGAGGTCCGACGTCTTCGCCTTCGGCGTGGTCCTCCTGGAGCTGCTGACGGGGGAGGAGCCGCTGAAGTACAAGTACAACCGGGAGAGGAGGGAGTTCGAGAGGTTTTCCCTGATGGAGACGGCGAGGGAGGCGATGGTATGCGAGGAGGACGAGGGCGAGGTGGCCAGGGAGGTCGCGCTGGCGGAGGAGCGGCACCAGAGGCTGAGGCGGTGGATGGACCCGCGGCTGAGGGACTCGTTCCCGGTTGAGGTGGCGGAGAGGGCGGCGGGGTTGGCGCTGGAGTGCGTGCGGACGGAGGCCCCGCGGCGGCCGGACATGGTGAGGGTGGCTGGGAAGCTGTCCAGGCTGCTCCTGCAGTCGAGGGCCTGGGCGGAGAAGGTCGGCGTTCCCGCCGACTTCACGGTGTCGATGGCCCCCCGGTGAGGAGGACCTGGCCTGCGTCCCGCGTCGTCTCCCCCCCTCCGACGGGACGGAAGTGACGCGGATTTTGGGGTTTTTTTTATTCGTTTAACTTTGTCCGATTGCTCCTGATGACGGGCAGTAATAGCGATTTTGTGATAAAGACGTCTCGGAGAACAACAGAACTGCGCGCCGTGGTGTTGGAAAGCGATAAAAATGCCCTCAGTTGGATGAAAGCATAGCTCTGGTGGCGACGATTTGCCTAATAAAAATTTGTAGTTTGTGGAGTCTCAATCCCGGTGATGCTACTGGTAGCTATATATTTATCCAGGGGTCATGACTTATATGAGAGATGGGTTGAGGGCACATTCGGACCACGGTTGGGTGGTGGGGATACTGCATAATCGTCCGGTAATATGGTGCCTTGACATATCAAGGATTTACTTCCTCCGCTAAAATTCAACCCTACGGTTCGCAGGGAGCTTCTACGATCACATTGTGATCAAGATTCCTTGACTCAGACTATCGGTATCGAATCGGGATTACTTTAATTTGATACGATAGGTTTGAGTCGCATGTGACTCGAGTCGACTCGATCCGAATTCACTTTATCCTCCCCCCACCTTCACTTAGGCAGCCCTTTTGTTCGCTCACTCCAACGGTCTCTCTACTTATAGACCACCTCCTACCCCCCTGATTTCAGTAGTCGCATCCTCTATATCGATAGCCCGTAACCTGGTCAGCAATGTCTCTTTGTCAGCTCAAATTGACTTTTAAATGTCTCGAATTCAGTCAAACTCGTCTCCTTAGAACTTCTTCGATGATGAATGCGTCTCTTTATTGTGCAAATAAGTTAGAAATCCACCTGATCACTATCGACTGATTATTACAGTGATGACTTGTCCTGACACGGTCGATCTAAGATAATTCTTACGGTGAAAATTGTGGTTAACCGCACATATCTCTTGCAATTTTGCCACCCAGATTAACATTGCAATTTTGGCACCCACGTTAATTCACATGCGGCATACATATTACGTACGGCATTCAAACTTATGAGCGGTATAAGGGATTCATTGAATGTTAGAAGGCGAATTGTTTGTAATAATAAGAGTAAGGATGAGTTATTCGTGTGGGGGGAGTGAATTATTCAAGGTTAAGATTTGGAATATATCACTCTACGTCGGATAGAGTCAAAGTTTTTAACTCGAGGTTAACTCATTTCATCTCTCTCATATGAGTACTCTTTCCAACTCTGGATAGAATATGCACCAAAATTAAAAATATAAAAATATAAAAATAACTCATCCCATATTCACTCGGGTTAACTTATCCTAATTTATTATCCAAGTGACCCTAACCATTTAAACAATGCATGAGAGTGGGCATGCTTAAATTCTTAATATTTGTATAAAAAAAACAACGTGCAGAGTGCATGCTGTTAAATTATTCGACATCCTATAGAACCTCATGGTTAGCTGATACTTTTTTTTTAATGAATGACAGTTCTTCTTATTTGCAACGAGGCGTCAATATATATCATGTTTAGGAATTCAGAATTTATTTTCAGAAACGTGGACTCAAGCTTTGTTTATGTATCATGTGTTTTTTTTATAGTTCTGCAATAGTGAAACATAAGTTGATTTTTGTGTGGATTAATGAGTCCAAGGAACTTAACTATCAAAGGAATATACCTTGAGCCAGTCGCAATGTTTGACATCACTAGTAGAAGAATAAGGAGCATATCTTTGTGTAACCCCCCCCCCCCCCCCTTCACAGACAGAAGCCGTGGGAGTTCCACAATGCAGGTAAGAGAAGAGAAAGAGAAGAAAGCAAGATAGCCTTTTGAAAGTGTGTTCAGTCAAAACTGAAACATTGCCAAGTTTATAGGAAGCTGCTTCAAGAATGTGACGTGAGTGATGAGCTCGTTTCCCATCTAAGTGTTGCTTTCGTGTATTGTAAAATGCTGTGAAGTATCATAAACTATTATTTTATAATATATTTTCTTATGTTTTTTACCATTTGTCGTATTTTAAAATCTATAGATCCCCCCTGGTTTCGGTTTGCTGCACGAGGCATTGGACCACACGGAGGAACTTTTCACTTTGTTAAAAGGTTAGGACCACGGAGAGTAGCCCACCTCTCTTTGAGGGGAGGCGAAAAGTCGTTTGATCTCTTCTCTTCTGGTCGAATGATTCATTGGACCGAAGTCATCAAAATTTTTCGGTGAAACCCGGTTAAGATCGGTGCTTATCAAGGACGGGTATTGTGTGTACCGACCAATAAATAGAGGAATCGGCTGAGAATCGGAGAATGAGTCAACTCGGGGTGAGTGACGTATTATTCCGTTAACAAAGGGGGCCTTGTATCTCGCATGGGCATTTTAAACAAAGGTTTATCAATTTTAAATAAAAAGTCATTAAATACGAAAGGTTGACCATGAGATTAGAGAACTATATATGAGACCGCAACAACCGTCAAATAATGCCCTGCAATATTTCTTTCGAGAAGGTCTTAAAACTCTAGTGAGGCCTTTTTCAGTGAAGAAAAATGTTTATTAGGGTTAACCCCGATTCCCTTCGAAAAATTTTCTGAAAAATCTGGTCTCTAACGTGTCCCAGCGTCACTTCAGATGGCATGGATGTCATCGCAAGTTGGGCAAGGTAGAGCCTCGAGTTTGCTCAACGCTGGTTGAATTGACGGGAATATATTACGAGATTATAACCCTTTTATGTGACGTATAAGATATAAGGTTTAAAAATATTTAATAGTATTCACTGTAAAGTAAATGTCGAGGTGTCAAGAGATTGGATGAAGTTAGACGTTAAGAAGCCCAAGCTTGGCTCGGCCCAAATATCTCGAGCGCATATTTGGCCGAGCGCAAGCCCAGTTACGTAGGTGAGAGATGAGGTTGGAGGGGGGAGTGTGATTTCCATTATCGATAGAGTTGGGGGAGTGGGAGGTATACCGGTAAACGGATCAAACATGGAGCGAATAATGTGATATTTAAATTTATATCTGATTAATAATCGAATTATTCATCGAATATTTTATTTGAATAATTATTCGATTACTACGAATTCAAATTTTAAACGGATAATTGTTAGGTTTATTTAGAGGCGAGTCGTGTGAGTCATGTGAGAGCGTCGCAAATTATTTTCTACAAAAAAAAGAAAGAGGGAAAATTATTTTTTATTTTGGGAGATGTTATCAAGAGATTAGACTTCATCCTTAAAAAAAAGAGATAACTTATCAAATGGGTGCAAGTGAAGTTCTTATTTTTAAATTATATTTTGAGATAAAAAAGGGTAAAAAAGAGTAATCAAATAACATATTAATATTTGAGTTAATTATATATAGAATATGTGTATCCATACATATTTATCTAAGGATTCATATTCGGTCGGATAATATCTAACACGGATATCTCAATATCTAAATTCGTATCCAATTAATAATTAAATATCCGATATCCGATTAAATTATTCGTCGGATATTTTATTCAGATAATTATTTGATTAAAAGAATACGAATTCAAATTCGGTTCGAATTTTAAACGGATAATTACCCGACCGAGTGGGAGGGAACTTACGGCATGGGGAGGGCTAGCAATGCAGCCATCGTGCAGCAACCATGAATCATCTCGCCATCGTCACCATGTCTGTTTTTGGCGTCGTCCACCCGTCACCTCTCTTCAGTTGTGGGAGAGATTGACTTACTCGACGCAATAGAAGACATCTGAGTGGACACCCTCTGTATCATCCATTCGAACTTGTATGATTCAAATAAATTATTATCAGGACATCACCTTTTCGTTTGCACGTGGTCACTGGGCACCGTGCAGTTGCGCCTGTGGTGCTCGACAAATGGCAGAGGAGGAAGAAGGGAAAAGGAAGAGGGGTTGAACTTTTTAAGAGGGAAGGGAGGGAAAAAGGAATGGAGAGGAGGAGCCGCCTCGCAAAATAGCGACGGCAGCTGAAAAAGTAGGTTATACCCCCTTTATGTTAACCTTCTCAAAGCTAAGAGTGAAGGATCAGACAGAGCCAGATCCAATTGAAATCCAAACCTGGCTGAGTTGGCCCTAAATATGTTTTTGAGGCTGAGCCCTGGAAATTTCAGCCAGCCTTGGTATGATCCCTACATTTTACAGTATGAATCCAATGCGTCAAAAGTGGGTAGAGAGAGAGAGAGAGAGAGAGAGAGAGAGAGAGAGAGAGAGAGAGAGAGAGACTCATGTAAATTATAATTACTTGAGTCACCCACCCTGTAAGATCCCTCGCAACTCTGTGATAAGTTTGTGGGCCCACGAAATCTAATCCAGTCACAGTGTAAGATCCCTCACGACACGACTTTGAGGTATGTTTGTGGGTCCATGAAATCTAATCCGTATATGCATCATCACCTAGCAAGTATATGGTAGGTGAGAGACTGGCAAAACCTTCGGTCTTCGATCAAAACCCAATCCCTCACTTCCAAGTCATTCTTTCACCTTTTATGACAGGAGAAATGGTAGGTGAGAGACTGACTAGATCTAATCAATTTTGGACGTTCTTTCATCGGCCATCCACTCTTTTCTTTTTCTGATCATCCACTCTCTTCAAATATACCATATTAGTGGAGGCTCAACCAATATTTCCAATTATATGTCCTCCAATATTTGGATGTGACAAGATGGTTGCAAATTTCTAGGATGGTTAGGCTAGTGAGATGTATAATTTAATTGTCAAGATGGGGGAATTTAAAGTCATTGTTAATAGGAGTATGTATTTACTTGGAAATCATATTTCTTTACAATTATACGATTTCTTTTAAAAGTTAGATTAAAGAAATTTTTTGAAGTACTTAATTCATGTTTTGAAGAGAAATGAATTAAATTCCCTCATATTTAGATCTCTTTTTCAAAATAAATTGACGACCACTGACTCATGATTTGAATTCGCGAACGAAACTCTTACTTAACTCATTAAGTCAAGAATTTAATTTTCAAATAAAGTCCAAAAAGCTCAACAAAAATGTATTCATAACTTGAAATAAGATTTATAAATTAAATTTAGATTTTTTTTACAAATAAATCATTGTTACAGGTAAAATTATTGATATATCACTCTTAAAAATGTATTGACATATATATCCTCATTATCTTAAAAAATTTATAGATATGTCATTGTCATAACCTCCCAATTATCGTTGGTCAACTTAACTATAGTTAGATTTAATCACACGTGAGAGAATACGAAAATACCCATGGTTCTCTCTCTTAAGGTTTGATTTATTTGTAAAAAATTCTTAAATTAGAAATAACACATCTATTAGAAAGTATATAAATAAATAACTAAGAGTTGAAGGTTAAAACGTAGTCATCTTCTTCCTATGTTTCCCAAACTCTAAATCTCATGGCGGCGATAGATTATTGGTGCCTGCCAAGGACGATGGTTGCGCAGTGGTGGGGAGGGAGAGGGGCGGCGGGATCGTGGTGGCGACATGAGGACGAGAAGAAGAAGATAATGGCAGTCGCCAACCACTTCCCCCCTCCCCTTGTCGGTGGCCTGGTGCCCCCATCCCTCTGCAGCCTCCTTCCCCCTCCCTCCATGGTCGACATGGTGCCCCCTTCCCTTTCTTGGTCCATTGCTGGCTTGGGCCCCCTGCCCCCTGTCGTCTCCTTCCCCTTCCCCCACAGTCGGCTTGAAAACCCCCGCCCCTGCCCCTCCCTCCGCCACCATGAGTCCGCCACTCGCTTGGTTCCCCCCTCCCCCTCCTCCTCCCCCGTCGACGCCTTCCCCTTCTTGGTCCGTCGTCGGCCTGGGGCCCCTCCCCCCTCCCCCATGGTCGGCCTAAAAACCCCCCTACTCCTCCCTCTGCCATCACAAGCTCGCCACTGACCTCCCTCCCCCTATCGCCCCCTTCCCCCTCCTCGCACGGTCGGCCTAGAAACTCTCTCTCTCTCTCTCTTTGGTGTGAAGGAGAGGGATATTTTGGTCATTTGACCATCACATAACTAGAGTATTAAAATCTTTGAGGAATATTTAAAATCCCGTCGACGACATTTCATGACATTTGTGGAAACTTTTCAGGACAGTGATGATATATATGCTAATATAATTCAAAAAATGATATATCTATAATTTCATCGGTAACAATGATTTATTTGTAAAAAAATTATTGAATTTATGCTTCTTTTAGAAAAAAAATGTGAGAGTGATTTCAATCATTGAAATATTTGATACGATACAATTTTTTTCCAAACAAAATGCAAACACATTAGTATACGTGAAAAGTGGATTTTGATGAGTAGGACAGATATAGACTCAAAAGTTGAAGAGAGTGATAATCTCAAAAAAAGAATTTTGTGACATTTTCAATGATTACACTAGATTTCAATCGTTAGAATGAAAAGAAAATCTTTAAAAATGGGTGAATAAATAATGAAATCCATAGGATTTGAAATTTGAATGCAAAAAAGTAAATATTTTTTAGATAAGTCCATACAAAATTCATTCACAATTGATTACATTCTCGGATGAGATTATTGAACTATTATTTTTGAATAAAAAATTTAAATTATTTTAAAAAATAAATAAAATTTTAATTCTACATAATCTCATGAATCCAAAAATAATTCTTAATATTGGAGAGATTTTTTCAAAATATCTTAGAGAGAGAAGAAACACCTTTAGATATCTTTTGAAGATTTTTCAATTCTCTTCTATTCTTTTATATCTCTTTCTAAATCTCAAAAATCGTCATAAAATAAATGATGATGAGATATTAAGACATTTAAAAATATTTTTAGAGAAGGAGAAATTCTAGAAATTCTAATGATTGGAGAGACTAAAATCTCTCTTCCTTACTTACTGATCTCACTGACCTATCAACCAAGCAAACGAGGGTAAGAAATAATAGCCGGTGGTCATAGCACAGGACTGACAATTAGGAAAAGACCAGTACAAAGATTAGACAAATCCAAAATCCAATACCATCCTCCAGCTGCCAAGTCCAAAACAAAGCAATGTCGTAGGAATTTAAATGGCAACACTCGGCAAAAGCCATACTTCTCACTTCCCACCTACCAGAGGAGAAACTCCAGTTCGTCTGTTGCTTTTATTGCAGAAGAAAGGCCTAACCTTTGCGCTAATTGCTCTGCTCGGCATCTCCTCCGTAGGACTGGAGGGCACCTCCGGTGAGCCGGCAGATCCTCCACTCGGGGAGCACCTCCGCCCCCATCTCCTCGTAGAACTTGATGGCGTTCACGTTCCAGTCCAGGACGCACCACTCCACCCTCCCCATGCCCATCCGCGCCGCCTGCGCCGCCACCGCCGACAGCAGCATCCGCCCGAACCCCCGTCGCCGGTACGCCTCCCTCACGAACAGGTCCTCCACGTAGAACCCGGGCTTGGCCAGGAAGGTGGAGTAGTTGGGGAAGAAGAGGACGAACCCGGCCACCACCCTCCCGCCGCCGCGGGGTGAGGCGAAGGCCTCCGGCTCGGGATCGGACACGGGGGAGGCCAGGTCGACCCGGCGGGTGATCGGGGTAAAGGACGGGTCCTCCGGCTCGTCCCTGGCCGCGACGGGCTCCGGGGAGACCTCGAGGATGAGGACGGTGAAGGATTTGAAAGGGGGGAGGGGGTCGTCCTGGGGGAACAGGGTGGAGGTGAGGGAGGACTCGGTGGCGGAGAAGAGGTGGGTGAGGCGCTCGAACTCGGCCATCTGCCGGATCATGCGGTGGATGTGGGGGACGTCGCGGCGGTCGGCAAGGCGGACTCGCGCCCAGACCTGTGCAGGCAGCGGGGTGTCGGCGGCAGCCATGGTGAGGTGCTCGGCGCGTTTGGCGAATGGGAAGGATTTGGGGGTTTGGGGGGGGGGGGGGGGGGGGGCGCGTTTTAGGAGTTGGAGCAGTGGCGAAATGGGCAAGCTGGCTGTTGTCGTGGGCCACTTATTTGGCCCAACAAGCAAGCTTGGTCTCCCTCCTTTGAAAGTTGTCCAACCCACCACAAGTTAGCTCTAGTAATAATTTTTGCACGTCATACTATGCAATTTTGCTTAATAATCTTACAAATTCATCTATTATTAGTTACATGATAGGACATTTCAAGTAGTTTAACGTGGGTATTAACAGCCCCGCATGGCAACAGGATGCATAAGAAGGAAGCCACTCATTTTATAGAAAGTATACCAATTTGGAATGATGGTGATCAGAAGTGGCTTGCAGTTCATGCGAGGGTGACTCTGCCTGTTTTCTTTTCCTTTTTTTTTTCTCTTGAAGATAGGGTGCCGTCCAATTAAAATTGGATGACTGTGATATAGTCCGATTCATATATATATATATATATATATTGTGTGTGTGTGTGTGTGTTTCCTTTCATACAACACAAACACATACATGCACACAATATCAACGGGTCATTCTTTGGCTCAAAGGTTTGGGTTTATAAAGATTGAGTTGACTCACAAATTTAAACCGGGCATGGCATTTGTAGAGGCTAAAAAGTGTTAGCTGCATCTTGTACTACACCTTCAATTTTTTTTTTTTGGGTGGTGGGGAGGGGGAGATCGTCCGACTATCTTGAGAAAATCTACAGACACTACACAATACGTCAGAAGGAGTCCTGGAAGTGATCCCAGGAAATAACCCCCCGATGTTTAAGTCAGAGACGAATGTAAGAGCATAAAGGAGAGTAGAGAGAGAAGGAGAAGAGAGTCTTGAGGGGGAAAACGACTGCTCAACAACGTGACGAGTGCTCAACAAGGTGGCAGGGGTCTGGAGAATGATAGAGAGCTCGTTGTCCAGGAAGCTGGAGTGATCTGGAATTTTGTCATCGTCGTGCATGTAGATCTCTCTTTGGATATCTCTCTGGCTCTGTGTATATGCCTCTGTCCCTCTCTTCTAGGTTCGTCAAGGACCTATTTAAACTGGTTATAGTAACGTCGTCTCTTTTCTGACTTAGCGAGGGCATGGTTAGTGAAACATGATGTCCTGCTTGATCGTGGGGATTATCTATTGCCCACTCGCCTATTCTTTGAGGAAGGGCATTGTGACTAGTTTTACGACGGCGTGGGCATTAGCTGACATCTGTCGGGATGAGCCCCATACGTAACCGTAGCCTCCACACTCACTGGTTGACAAATCTTACGACGCCGTCTGGGACGCACGTGCGCATGGATCATGTCTGTGGGTCAGCCAGTCCTGACTGAACTTTTATCAGACTACGTTCTTAAATTGCGGGTCTACTAGAGATTACCGTTGTGGACCTGACGACATCGGGTCGTACTGAATTTGACGTACTAGGCCGACGTGATGGGTTTGATGACTTTACCGCTCCTCACCATGTATTCATTGTAAATGCATCGTACACGAATAGGGAAGGGAATAGAGAGATTACATATATACTAGTTGTCAAATTCCGAATTATTCGCTTTTATTGTGGCCCATATCTCACATCCAATGGTTATAAAAATAAGTAAACTAGATTTTTTTTAAGTTCGTGATTTTTTGTTGTGGCCGATAGATAGACCCGAAGAGTTTATATAATTTGTGACCTTGTAGCTTTTGAATTTTAATTTTTTTTAAAAATTGTTCATTGAAATTTGGAAGTAGATGAAAGTAGTGACATAGAGTTACTTAAGCAATGTAGAGGGATAGTCGAAGCAAGAACTTTTATTTTTTATTTTCATTTTTGTTTTATTTTTCCAATTTAGAAGTAAAAATAGTGCCATCACTCGTCGTATGGAGTTCGACAACTATCTTCCGTGGTCGGTGTGCATCCAACAGCGGTGCACCAAGTATGGAGGTTCGTTGATGGTTTGTGCGAGTCCCCTCCTCAAACCATCACGTCCAACTATCAGAAGATAGTAGTGGCAAACCCTGACTATGGCAAATGGGATGTTTAGGATAAAACAGCTCTCGACATAATTTTCAATACAATATTCGACAACATGATGATTCATCTGATTGATAAACATACTTGGGAAGCTTCCTGGCTTATGAACCTGCGACCTCTCTGTCGTGGGGGAGATGATGAACCATAGAAACATGGCTCGGGTTCTCATATCACTAACCCAAGGAGAGAAGTCCACGTCAGCCTATCTCCCTCTAGCTAGGAGAATCAGCGAGAGCCTTGCTTCAGTCGAGCATCCAGTACTGGCTGTAGATCACAGACAACAGATTCTTCTGGGATTGGTTGGTGACTATGATAGCCTATGCGGTACTCTGCTTGCCATTGGGATGCATGGCACCATCCTTCGATGAACTGCATGATGTCCTTCTGCAAGATGAATCCCTACAGTAGATCGATCAGCTTGCTCAAACTACAGGCGCCTTAAGCAGTATTCCGCCATCAGCCAACTTCACTCACCGTGGAACCAACAACCGCACCACAAAAAAATAGCAGCTCCACTGACGAGCCATCTAATAATCACCGTGATGCCATGCATTACCCTTTTATCCGTCTCCATTTCAAAGTTCCTCGATCGATCCCCACTTGAACTTATTCACGTGGATATCTGGCCGCTGCTCCTGTTAAGTCTTATTGTGGCTTTAAATACTACATTGTGTTTATTGATGACTGTAGTCAATCCACATGGTTTTATTTGTTCCGCAATCGAACTGATCTGTGCAGTCAAGATCTTCAACACTTTCCATACACATGTCGAAAACATTCTTCACACCCAGACAAATTTCTTCAAACAGACGACGCTAAAGAATTTGTGTCTGCTCCTTTTCAACAAGACCTTACCCAACATCGAATCGGCTGGCCATCGTCTCTCCTATCCCCATTCCCCGTAGCAAAATGAGATGGCTGAATGCAAGCATCGCCATGTAGTTGATATGGTACTTGCCCTTCTTGCTCACACCAACGTGCCACACAGATTTTGGGACACAGCTTTTGAGAGTGCCGGTTCTATAATAAACCAACTACCCATGAAATCACTGCAATTCAAATCACCATATGAAATGTTATTTAATCGCAGGCCTATCTAGTACTCCATCCTCATATTCTGCAGCTCTCTGTGCCATCCTTGTCGATGCCCATACACAAAAATAAAACTTGACCTTCGTTCTCTCCCTTGCGTTTTTCTTGGCTGCCCTACTGGTTTTCATGGGTACCGCTGTTACCACCCCCAACTGGGAGAATACATACTTTGTGCAATATTTTTTGTGTGGATAAAACCCGAGTAATCCACGTAACTAATATGCGTCGAGTCCGGGCCATATCTACAGATAGCAGAAGTAATAGGCGCACAAAACATTGTGGAGGTGAAGAGTAAGTTACTAGAGTCAACTCTTTAAGATCCATATATACTCCAGCACCCAAGGATGAACGATGATGTTCTCTTAGAAGTCGAAGCCGAGATAACATGCGGGATGATGGCTCACCTATTGAGATGATGTGTAGCAGCTCCTCCCAAAGACAAGGGTAGAGTGCACAGCGGACCAGTGCATAGAGCGAAGCAGAGAGGAAGCAATGGGAGGAGCAAGGAGAGAGGGACGAGTGTGGGAGTGGCAACAACAGGTTGCTACACTCTCTTTCTCTTCTCATGGATAGAGTAGGGTCAGCTCCCTCTTCTCCCTTATTATGCGCACGCGCGCGCACACACACAGCGATAGCAGCCAGCAGGGCCACGTATGTCCAACGGTGACAGTGAATAGGGACTCCAGATGCCACGAGGGGTGGGGGGCTACGCTCTCCTCTCTTTCTCTCAAGGGTGATGGGAACTTGCAACATGTATGCTTCCTTCTCTCTTTATTACCCTATTATTTATAGCGGTGTGGAGGCGGCCAAGTCCAAGCTCAGCTTGGACATGGAGGCTCCCAAGGAACGCAATTTTAGTGGGACTAGGAGATCAAGGGAGGGAAGGGCAGCTAGGGGTGGTACAAGTCCAAACTTGACTTGGAGATCAAAGGGTGGAAACCCTCTCTTCCCTAGCTAGTCCACCACAATCCCACCCGAGTGGGACTCTTGTGTGGGCTTGCCGATAGAAGTCTAGGTCTCGACTGCACTTTTTTTTTTAACTGAAAGGTAATACTTGCAAGGGGAGAAACGAGAGAGCCCGTTCATCCTTTCATTGTGGAAGGGGCATGACGTGCCACCCCGACCACCAGGCAAGCATATTTTATATATAGCATGTAAAAATTAAAGCAAGGAGGAGGGGGGTACAATGGAGAGCAAGCTCGGGGAGGGGAGGCGTCAAATAAGCGAGGCAAGAGGCAGATACACACAAGAGCCAAGGTCCAAAGAGCCCAGAAGAAGACAGGTAACTAAAAATTACAACCTAAAATGCCAACAAGACCAGCAAGATGCCGCCAAGGAGAACAACGTGGGACCCGGAGCTTGCTGAGGGAGCAGCCGGCTTCGGAGTAACATCATCGGGAAGTCAGACAGGGCCAGCCGACCGAACGCTCTCCAGACCAACCGAACGACAATCACGAGGAAGAAGAGACGAAAGGGCCACAGCCAACAGAAAGGCCCAAAGATAGAAGACCCCGAGAAAGTAAGACCAAAGAAGCAGTACTCGGGCCTCCGGCGATGCCTTCTGTTCCTCGAGCGGACGGACTTGAAATGATGAGCCAGTGCCTCAAACGAACCATCAGGCTGGACGGAGGAGGAATAAAGACTAGCATAACAAGGCCAAGTGCCCTCACGAATAACAGGGTGGTCGCCCTCTGAGCAGGCGAGTCCCGAGTCGGCAGGAAGCAGAGGGTCGGGGGCAGTGGGGGCCGGGGGCAAGGCACATGCAGCCGCAGGGGGAGCCCCGTCTGTAGAGACGTCGGGGTCAGCAGCCAGGACCAAAACCACAGCATGGGGCTATAAGAAGGGCATCGACGGTGACAGGGACGCGCCCACCTCAGACACAAGCACAGGGGCAGCAAGATCAGCGGCCAACGCAAGCCTCTTGCCACGATAGAGCCCAGGTAGAGGAGCAACAGGATCAGGAGCATGAACCTGAGAGGGAGGAGCAACTACCTGTACAGAGGCACCAGCGTTCCCACGAGAAGGACTGTGAACAGTCACTGGAGGAGATCATGCAGAACACAGTCCCTCCGAGGGTGGCATAGAATACGCCAAGGATGCAGCAGCAACGCGCTCCACGCACTCAGGCCAAGGAGGCAGGCGATCGCGCCCCACGGCAGTTGGAGTGGTGGGACCGGCTAACGGAGGCTGGGCGCCACCGGCGACTCCACCGCCCACAGTAGGGTTAAGAGACTGGGAACCATGAAGGGCACCGGTCCCATGAGGGGCAGGGGTAGCAGGCACACCTAGGGGGTGTCCGGTAAAGGAAGAGGTCGACGGGATGTGACCGGAGGAAAGCAGGGAAGGGGGGAGTACACGAGAGGCAGCACGGCCATTGTGAGAAGGCTTCGAGATGAGAGGCAGAGGGGATGATGTGACAGGGAGCAGAGGACGACGCTTCGACGGGAGATGGCGTGAGTTGGTCGCCAAAGACGTGTCGACCTTCCGGTGACAGAGAGACGGCCATAGGAACGTTGGGGATGCCGGCGGGAGCCCCAGGAGAAGCAGGAGGGCAGGCTGCCGTCGCTGGAGAAGAAAAACCACCGATGCAATCGGTGACCCCAGAGGCCGTACGACAGTCTGCACGAACGGGAACCCCAGCCAGGGCGAGGACAGGGAGCACGGCAGCGGAGGCGGCAGTGTCACCGGGGAGGACTCCGAGGATGAGGGATGGGAACCGGAGAGCCTCCCAGACAACGCAGACGGATCGCCACCGGCTGTTGCCGGAGAAGGAAGACGACCGACGCTGGCGTTGACCGCTGCAGCCGCACGAGCGAAGACACCAACAGGAGGCCCAGCGAGGGCGAGGACTGGGAGCACGGTAGGGTCGGCGGGGGAGTCACCTGGGAGGTGATAACGCACAGCTTCAGGACTCTCACAAAGACTCCCATGCGACTCCAACTCATGGGGCACAGGAGTCTATAGACTCTATCACGTAGAGTCCTCATTATTGTTAAACAGTCATGTACAGCTATGATTCCTGTAAACTCCTGTAACACACAACATATATATATATATATGAGATTTACGGGTGAGCAGAAGGGGAAAACCTTCTTTCTCTCAACCCTTCCTTCTCTGAATTCTCTTTCACACTTTACATGGTATCAGAGCGTTCCTTTGCTTAGCGGCGCTTCAGATCCATGGCCACTGATAAGCAGAACCTCTCACCTATATCCTCCAATATCTGGCCTCATTAATCGACAACACTCCGATAGGTAGATACATCAACTGGACAAGTGACGGCGTCAGAGGGCGGTGTATTGGAGGCGCCAACAGGAGTGGAAATGCGTTTGGATGCGTCCATATGCACACGGCGTAGCAGATCAGCGATGTACTTAGACTGGGAGAGAAGGCAACCAGCGGGGTGAGGGAGCAACTCGATGCCCAGAAAATAGTGAGCCGGCCCGAGATCCCGAACTGCAAAATCTATATGGAGGGAAGAGATGAGTGCTGCCACGCCCCCTGCATCGGAGCCCATGACTAAGATGTCATCTACGTAAATGAGAATGAAGATCTTGGTTGGACCAGTGCAGCGGTAGAAGAGAGAAGCATCAGTCCGAGAGCCACGAAAGCCCAGTAGTTGCAGACGGGTACTTAGCCGAGTGAACCATGCCCGTGGGGCTTGACGAAGTCCATACAGGGACCGGTGCAGTTTGCAGACATGATGAGGGAGCAGTGGATGGGAGAAGCCAGGGGGCTGCTCCATAAATACTGTCTCTTCAAGGTGGCCATGTAAGAAGGCATTGGATATGTCGAGTTGCCGAATGGTCCATCGACTACTAACAGCAATGGAGAGGAGAAGGCGAACAGTGGTGATCTTGATCACGGGACTAAAGGTCTCGTGAAAATCAATGCCCGCTTGTTGTTTGAACCATTTTGCGACAAGGCGAGCCTTGTGACGCTCAATCGTGCCGTCGGCCTTATATTTGAGTCGGAATACCCACTTGCATGACACCACATTCATATTTGGCCGACGGGGAACAAGAGACCAGGTACCATTGTGGAGAAGGGCGTCAAACTCATCAGCCATAGCCGCCCGCCAAGCTGAGTCCTTTGAGGCTTGAGAAAAGCAAGTGGGTTCCAAATTGGTAGAGACCACAAGGCAGGTGGGAAGAGGATGACGCTGAGCCAGAAGAGCCTGCGAGGAGGAAGCGTGCACAGAAGCATAAATATCAGCCAAGGAGCGTGTGCGTGGCGGTGGGGATGTGTGGACACCGAAAATTGCACATCCAAATGTCACGCTCGGCCTCGCGTCAGCAACAGCGCCGAGTAAAGAAACCCCGGAGAAATCAGGCACAAAAGGCATGGGCCTCGAAGAAAATTAAATGGGCCACAATCCGTGCCCACAATGGGCTCAGAACGGGCTCAGAAATACACCCCCTAGGGAGCCCCAGCGGCACACCCTTGTGCCCCCCTTCAGCGGCACACCCTTGTGCCCCCCAGTGGCACGCCCTGGCAAGCCCTCAGCGGCACAGCCTGTTGAAGCTCCAGCGGTACACCCCCTGGGGGTGGCCTTCAGCGGTACACCCCCTGGGGGTGGCCTTCAGCGGTGCACCCCCTGGGAGGGGGTTTCAGCGGTACGCCCTTTTGGGGCTTCACCGGCACACCGCTTTGGGTGTTCAACGGCACGGCCCTTTGGGGCTTCAGCGGCACACCCCAAAAGGCGTTCAGCGGCACGCCTAGTTGGGTCCCCAGCGGCACGCCCATCCGGGGCTCCAGCGGTACGCCCTTTTGGCACTACAGCGGCACGCTTGTTCAGCCGTTCAACGGCACAGCGCGAGCAACTTTCAACGGCAACAACATGAAGCCCATGCCCTACGCACCCTTGGCGCGCAGTGGAGCCGTCTGGGGTGGCAGCTAATCGTTAGGCCACGTAGCCTACCCCACTGACACCCAGGACGGGGCATGTCAAACCTCATGATTACAGGCCACTTCCCGCCTTCGACGGCCATGCCGGAAGGCTCCCGCGGCCCGAGGTATAAAAACCCCCTCCTTTTCGCTTCGGAAAGAGGAGGGAGAGGGGGAACAAAAGGGAGGAAGACACCAACAGAAGGCACAGAGGAGGACGCACAGAGAAGAGAGAAGAGAAGAATAGGAAGAGGCACCCCGTCGGGAGCTTCCTCCGACGACCACCACCACCGGAAAAAAAGCAAGAGTAAGGGAGAGAGAGTTCGATGTAATGGGGGGAAGAGTTAGGGGCATCTTGCCTTCCTCTTGCACTTTGTTCCTCCCCCCTCTCATCTTTTGTCTTTCGTTGTTCTTTTTCTGGGGTCCATGGCCTCGCCCTGGGCATTTCCTTTTTTTCCTTTGTAATGTGTATGTAGGGCCACGCCCTCTTGATTCCCATCTATGAAAACCACCCTCTACGGGTTTCTCTTTGATTTCGTTGGTTTATGCTAGGCCTTGCAGATTTCTGACTGGCTGTCCGTTCCTCCCTCCGTCTCCCCATTCCTCCGGTGTTCTTGGGACCTCCATGTCGACATGAGCACTCTCCTACGAGCCTTAGTCTCGTAGGCCCTTCAATCCTCTCCATGGCCATCTGCCGTGTTCACTGGCTCAGGGGAGAGGGAGACCCTTACCCTCTCTCCGAATACACCGTAATCAAGTGGCCTACCCCCGGCCTTGAATCTCCTCCCTCCTTCCGTGAATAGCCTGTAAAACCTCCCAGCCCATATACTTATCCCTTTCAATCCTCCAACACACCTCTCCGAGCTTGGCCGGCACACTAGTTTTGGCCCCCAGCGGCACACCCCCAGTTGCCCTCAGCGGCACACCCCATTTGCCCTCAGCGGCACACCCCCAGTTGCCCTCAGCGGCACACCCCATTTGCCCTCAGCGGCACACCCCCAGTTGCCCTCAGCGGCACACCCTTCCTGCCCTCAGCGGCACACCCGATTGGCCTTGGCCGGCATACCCCAATTGGCCCTTGGCCGGTACACTCCCCTATGGCCTTTGGCGGCACACCCTTCAGTCCCTCAGCAGCCCCCCTTCTGGGCCTTGCCCCCGAGCCCTTTCCTTTACATTTTCCGAGGGTCTATAAAGGTGTTGCTCCCCCGGGGGCCCACCTCCAGTTGTCGGGTTCCGCCACTCCATGTGGACGCGTTCCCTTTATCTCCCTTACGCCCCGGGTCAAGGGGAGATGCTGCCGAATTTTTGTGAGAAACTAATAAACAATTAAAAGAGGCAAAAGGAGGCAACAAACGAACATCATAATCAATGAAACCTTCCAACTCATCGAGCCCCTGCCGGCATCACAACGAGAACTGAACCGAACTAATTGACTACCCGGCAGCCCGAACGTCCGACCCGCAAGAAAAGGGACCGAAATGAACAAAGAGAACAAAACAAGGGAGGAGTTTTATATAAAACTACACAAAAGCTAAGATAAGAAGAAAAGAAAATCCTTAAAACAAATAATCGAAAAACTGATCGAGCCTCCACCATCACGCCCCATTGGCCTTCAGCGGTACGCCCCATTGGCCTTCAGCGGCACGCTCCCAACCCTCAGCGGTACACCCCTTTCAACCCTCAGCGGCACGCTCCCCTTGGCCTTCAGCGGTACACCCCCTTTCAACCCTTCAGCGGTACACTCCCCCTGAACCCCCCCAGCGGCACACTCCTCCTGGCCCTTTCAGCGGTACACTCCTTCCCTTCGCCGGTACACCCTCAGCCACTGTACAGACTTGGCCAACGTACAGACTTCATGATGGCCAGTGTATAGACTTGGGCAGTGTATAGACTTCACACTCCAATGTATAGACTTATCCAGCGTATAGACTTGAGCCAGCCAACGTACAGACTTCATGATGGCCAGTGTATAGACTTGGGCAGTGTATAGACTTCACACTCCAATGTATAGACTTATCCAGCGTATAGACTTGAGCCAGCCAACGTACAGACTTCATGATGGCCAGTGTATAGACTTGGGCAGTGTATAGACTTCACACTCCAATGTATAGACATATCCAGCGTATAGACTTGAGCCAGCCAACGTACAGACTTCATGATGGCCAGTGTATAGACTTGGGCAGTGTATAGACTTCACACCCCAATGTATAGACTTATCCAGCGTATAGACTCTGGGCAGTGTATAGACTTCACACTCCGATGCATAGACCTGGCCAGTGTACGGACTTCGGGCCAGTCGACGTATAGACTCCAAATTGCAACGCGTGGACTTTGCTCCACTCTGCTCCAGTGTACGGACTTTGGGCTTGGCAACGTATAGACTTCGAGCCTGGGGAATGTATAGACTTTATATCACCCCCCTCCTTCACCGACACACTCTCCAGCGATACGCCCCCTTTGGCCTCCAGCGGTACGCCCTTTGCAGCCCTCACCGGTACACCCAATACCCAGCGGTACACTCCCGTCTCTCCTTCGCCGACACACTACATGCATGCATATATACATCACGATAAGGGCATCAACAATAGCAAATAAATCAATAAAAATCACGCTAATTGAAGGACTCCAAATGCACAATATTGATCATAATAAAAGAGGCGGGAGGGGTAATAAAAAAAAAATAACAAACCAATGATAATAATAAGAATAATCATGCATAGAAGAAGAGAAATCATCCCAGACAAAGGCACGAATAAATAGTAAACATCAAATCAGAAATCCCAGAAGGTATAACTAAGAAAGCTCCAGATAAAAGACGCTAATGCCCACGCCGCAGCCCGCTCTCTCCTCGGGACCCGGGGCAAAAGGAACAACAACGCTGCCCTTTCAGGTCGAGCCCGAGTCTCGGGAATTCCCCCGATATGGCCGGGCTTTGATCTAATCTCTGGCCGACATCCTAATCGGACCGGATTTGCTTTCTCGTTCCGGATACCTTCCGAATCTTCATCAAAAAAATTGCCGCATGCTCGGTAGACATTTGAAGGGATCTACCTCGGTTTTCTCATTGTGACGCTGCCACGGACTTGTGTCCGAATACAAAAGGTCTACGAGTGGCCGACACGGCCGACAGTTTATGGCCTTAATACAACTTTCAGTGTGATCTATCCCTATCTCTCTCGCATAATTAGTGTTACTCCTTTCGGCCGCGGGGCCCCTAATTTCGGTAATTAATCAAGGGTATTCCCTCGTATGAGGGATGTAAATGACGTCGTGACCTTTATGGCGCGACGGGATTCGGTCCCGACACGAACCACACAATCGTCTGACGAAGTCAGATTCGAGCGCACCATGGGCTCTTCGGAGCCCGAATAAATCGTCACTTCGGTGACTGGCACGCCCACGCACTCAATAAACCGAATAAACCGACGCGAGAACAGAGCGCGATGAGCGAAAATTTAGTGCGTCGACAACTCTGGCACGCCCGGTGGGACCAATCCACCCTTCATCTTTTTGCCGAAATAAGGGGCCCCGTGGCCCCCTTCTTGTAATACTAATTGCGCTACTTTCTTAAACGCAGAAACAAGAGAGAGACATCATGGGACCAACCATGGCGGTCGTCTGCGGCCCTCAGCCCGTCCAGAACCACATTCGAGGCGGTTACCTGGCGGTGCCCCTCACCTTCGGGAGCTTTCCCCCCACTGTGGGCTTCCCCAACTTCTTGGGGGTGGCCTTCGCCGAGATCCTCGACGTGGAGACGCCCGAGGACGCCCAGATTAACGCCCCCGCCTCGGGGGCCTGTTGACACATGGAAAATGAACAAGGGTGAAAACATAATTGAAAAGAGGGTCGGACCAACAGTGAAAGAGCAATGATAAAGCTCATCAACTGTCTGCTCGGCTAAAGCCCTTGTCGGCAAAGCTGATGCCCGGTGCCAATGTCACTCAGACGGCAGCACTGATAAAGCAACAGCCACTCGGCTGATGAGACCTTCCAGCCCTTTAATGAGAGCTGTACTACCGTTTCGCCCAAGAATCTGCGGATGATATGTCAGGGTAAGTCAGATGTCGGCTTACTGACAGATGCAATAGGAGTTGAAGACGAAGCCGGTACCGGCAGATGAAGATGGCAAAGGCTTTGCAAAGTCAGAACAGAAGAAGAATGGTCCCCACAGATTGTACACCCGACGGAAGTCTTGTCGGACTAAAGTTGATGCCCGAGCTCGTCACCATTCAAGTGACGATATCGATAAGATAATACCCGGTCTTGTCACCGTTCAGATGGCAATTCTGATGAAACCCCTGTCTACGGACTGATGAAATCCCGATCTACGGACTGATGAAAATCGTAATGATGATCTCGATACAAGATATGTCACCAATGAAAGGCCCTTTCGGGTGATGATGTCCTTGAAAGACCCAAATGGGTATGTGAATGTGGCTAAAAAGCTTTAATTGGGCCTGCAAAGGATGGCGCCGAGAGCCACTTGCCGAAGCCCAAAGAGGGCGCCGAGAGCCATTTGCCGAAGCCCAACAGAGGGTGCCGAGAGCCTGGTCAAATGCGCGCCAGGAAGCTCCATTTGGGGGCGCCGTGATGCTGCTGCCGAGAAGAGGAGAGGTGGCTATAAAAGCCCCCCCCCCTTCGAACAGAGAGAAGAGAGACAAAAAAAAGAGGAGGATAAGAAAAAGAAACAGGAGGAGAATAGAAAGAAGAAGAAGAGAAAAAGAAGCCAGAAAAGAAAGAATAGAGAGGGAGTCCCGCCAAGAGAGAGTCCCCCTCGGCTGAGAGAAGAGAAGAAGCGGAAGAGAAGAAGCAGAAGAAAAGAAGAAGAAGAGGGGCTCCAGGTGGGCTGCTAGGGGGAGGGAGAGGAGTCAATGCTCCGCCCTCCCCATCCTATCTTTTCTCTTCTACTGATGTAATTTACTGGGCTTTTGTCTTGATTTATCGAAGGTAGCCGGCCAGTTCCGGTCTCAATCTCTACCTTTCTGCTTTGCATTTCTATTTCACATCGATGTAAGGCTTTGATGCGATGCAATGAAATGTCAACGATTACCCATTTGGGGATCTATTGATTCAGATGTTTGTTCTCCTTTGATCGAGATGCCTGCTCTCCGCTTATCTTTATATGTTCATCGTTTATGCAAAAATATTTAATAGTTCATATGAATCTTTGCTTTAGAGGCATGGAAACCGGGCCCCTCCCTGTGCTGTTCAGGGACCAGAGACATCAATCTCTTGGTCCCCTGAACCACTGGCTATACAAGGGTATATCGATTCCTTGGATCGCTGCTATTCCGTGGATGCCAGTGAATGACTATCTCGATCTCTCGACCCTCCATCCTAATCCCTTGGATGATTAGGGTCTGGAGTTCGATGCCAAAGGTTCCTCAGCCACCGGGTTTCAGATGCCATTGGGTTCGTCCAGGGGATCAGAGACAGTCATCTCTTGATCCCCAGACGGTCGACGGCAGAAATAAAACCAAGTCTTCAGAAATCCAGGCGATGGTCTCATTCCCCATCAATCCTGCCCTCCAGATCCCCCCTTGGCCCTTTCTCAGGGAAATATCCATGAAATCCCCCTTCCTATACTTCAAATTCAACTTCAATCGCAGCCAGAAAACTCAAAAATCCCAGAAGCAGAGCATCGTATGAACTCTGTAAACCCTGAAACCCTGCAGCGATTTCACCTTCTCGGCGTGCACATTTCCCCGCCGAGAACTATCCAGCCGAGAGGTCTCCCTCTTCAGCTAAACGACAAACCAAGCTGTTTCAACCCTTTTCATGTGAGTCTCTGTGCAAGCCTCCCGGCGCCAGACTCCCGGCGCGGCCAGGAGCGCGCCGGGAAGCCATACGCCGAGACCCCTTCCCCTATAGGCCAAGGCAAACCCCTCATGCAAGCTTGACTCGGCGCCACCTTCTCGGCGCGGTCATGCGCGCGCCGGGAAGCCGCCGCCGAGAAGCCCCTTCTTGGCC